>PVLD010013856.1:0-54356 GCA_004027595.1 Dinomys branickii | reverse complement strand
GTTTAGAGAAATCAATAGCTTGCCTGAGAAAGCAAAGATATTAAATAGCAGGATCAAACCCGTGGCCAACTTCAAAGCTCAGGTTATTGCATCCTTCCCTGCCCCTCTTCACTTGCTGTCTGGAAGCACAGATGACACATGTACAACACTATAGTTATTTTGTTAAGGAAAAAGAAGATCTAGACACAACAGATGAACTGTGGGTAAATCATCCTACTGTCTAATGCTGCTGACATCATGCTGAGATGAGCCGAGTTGGTACTGCAGTCTGTGAAACTGTATGTCACACCTCCAGAAGATCTTACACTCCTTGCAGAAGAACTGAAGCCAGCCTCTCAAGGAAATCAACAGTGACTCCCTTGAATTAAATGAGCAGCTCGTGGCTGTTACTTCAGGCCTGAGCCTAGAAAGTGGGAGGCCTCTAAATAGCAGTAGCATTCCTACAGGGTGGTGTAGGGCCACTGTTCTTCCATAACAATGTTTCATTCAGGCCTGTTTCACGGATCTGTGATGTGAAGGCCCAAAGGTCAGTGGTGGAATCTAGAAAGTCTGTGCCAGTGGGATGAAGGATCTGTGTTAGCAGGCTGAGGGATCTGCACTGGAGCCAGGAAGTGATGCTCAAAGTAAGAAACTTTCAACCTAGGATTATGTTGCTTCAGCAGCGTCCAGGACCCCAAGGCAATAATACTTTGTGCTGAATACAGTGCATAGGGTGAGTATTGTTTCCCCTCATACCTGAGCAAAACATGGCAGTGTGAGGTGAACCCTACATCAGCACCATCTGCACGTTCAAGAACATGGACCTGAGTTTTAGACACAGATTTACCTGCCCATAGCAGCAAGTGGAGGGATCCTTTGTAATGTCACAGTATCATATATATTAATTTGGCTTTGGCTTTGACACAGACATGGTGTTCACATAGCATAGTATAGTTTCTTTGGAGGACATGACAGTTAGTCGACAGAAGCAATCCAGGGTCTTATCTGAACTTTGCCTCCAAAAGCAAAGAGAACACACTTCACTGACAAGAGTAAGCTTGGGGATTTTGCTCTCATGTGGGGAAGTCTGCAGTAAGTTAGAGATACTAGACTCATAAACTGAAAATGTCTGCAAGCCAAGACTGTTTCAGGAAACTTACTGCAGATTGTTATTTACATCCTAAGTTATACAGTTGGTTGGTTTTTATTAAATTTTCTTATGTTAATGCATATTTTACTCACTGTCTCATTGCTGGGGCAATATGCCCAACATTCATAACTTAAAGCACAGAGATCTATTTTTGGCTCACGGTTTCAGTCCATGGTTGGTTCCAAGGCAGAAGCAGGATAGTAGAGAGGCATGGCAGGGGAAAAGGTGCTTGTTATGGTTTAGGGTTATTATTTGTAAGGGGAAACACTATAACACAGGGCATATATCTTATGAGATTATTTAAAATAGTTACTCAAAGAATCATGTACCAGAGAGTGCAGGAAATCTGCCCATATACTATAGACCAGGGATCCACCTGAGGGCCTGGATGCCACAATAATGTCCTGTATAAGTCCAGCTAAAGATCTAGAACTCATTACAATGATTCCCACAAGTCCAACTGGAGGCCTAGAGTCCATAACAATATCTCATGCAGGCCTGTTTAACAGATCTGTGCTGGGAAGACCCAAAGGTCAGTGGTGGAATCTGGAAAGTCAGTGCCAGCAGGATGACAGATCTGTGCCAGAAGGCTGAGGGATCCGCACCGGAGCCAGGAAGCAACTTGCAAAGTAAGAACCAGAGCTCCCCAGAAAGTACCACAGACATCCTCAGCAACAGTGAGGTTCTCAGCTGATCTGATGATCAGGAAAGCTAAGTTACCATCAGGAAAGCCCGCACAGCAAACTTCTCCAGGAGACTGCCAGTGCAGCATCTTCCCCTCCGGAGTCAAGAAGCGATGCTCAAAGGAGGACCAGGGCTCCCCAAAAGTGAACTGAAGCTATTTTCAGTACCAACAAGGTCCCGAGCTCCCTGGAGGATGAGAACAGCCAAGTTCATCCGGAAAGCCAGCATAACAATCTCCTCCAAAAGAACCAACAGCTCCTTACTGTTTTTACCAGCTCCCAGCAGCCTAATTTCTACTTCTCCAGTATTTCCTCTTATGCTGCTGGCAACAATCCTTAGCTGGGCCTCCCATATCCAGCACCATGCTTATTGAGTTCAGCTGGGGGTTATAAATTGCCCACCAGTAGTCAGTCCACTACAGTGTTCAACCAATGGCAGCCAGGAAACAGAGAGAGAAGGAGCCAGGAAGGGAGATTTTTGTTCCAGCTCACACCTCCAGTAACCCACTTCTCTCGACCAGATCCTAACTCCTAACAGCGCATGAACTGTGAACTCTTCAGTAGAGTAATCCCCCACGAGTAGAGAATCCGAAAGCCCCACCTCTGAGTGCATGATGCACTTGGGAGGTATTCTAGGTGTAAACCAGATCAATGCCCTTGATTATCAAAAAACCTCATGAGAAACACCTACTGTGATCTCTAATTTACGGAAAGTGTGGCTGAGGGGGGCAGCTGTTAGCTAGCATGGCGCTGTTACATAATGGGCAGTAGATTTGTTCCTGGGTCCATATGATTTTCAATCCTAGGCTCTTAAAAATCACATTTTATGTTTCCAACCAGCCTTTTGGTTTTCTTATGGAAAATGTCACTGACTTGTCTTTCCACATTCTATCCTTCTAGTTGGGAATTCAGGAGCAATTCATCACCCGTGCTTCACAGTCTCTCCCTTGGATAATAGTTAGGGCCACCATTAAACTGAGAGAAGACTTAAAAGTAATGCACAGAACAAAATCCAGACTCCTCACCATACACTGCGCTCATGTCCATTCAAACCAGTGTTGCCGCTGTTGTGATTCTGATTTCCCTTCTTCTCTGTAACCAACAACACTGGATTACCTATCACTCACCTGTGGTGATGGAGCTCAGCTCTGGAGGGCTCGTCCATGGCACCGGCTGGGGAAGCGCAGGGTCGCACTGAGTTGGGAGTGCTGTGAAGGCGTCCTCTTATTCTCTGTGTTCTTGGCTTGTAAAGTGATAACCAGGATCTTCTAAAGGATCTCAAAACCAATTTAATGGGACACAAGGACAGTAAAGCTGTGCCTTCTCCCTCAGCTGCTCTTAACTGCCTGCTTTGTGCTGGCTGAACTCAATGCTGCAAGATAGCTACACGGTACAAGGGGAGAAGTGGCTCCTGGGAAGAAACTGCCTTAGCAACAACACAAAGGAATTAATTAAAACACAAGCTCCAAGAGGATATGCAGTAAGGGTACGGTGAAAGCCATATTACCCAGTAAGAGTAAGTAATACTGTGTGACAGTTGTTAGGGTTTTTCCCCACTTCAATGAAGCAAAGCGAGAATTCCTCTCAATGTAAAATATATGCCTTGTTGTGAAAGAACCACTTTAGCACATTGTAAATCATCATGACATTGCCTGATCCAAGCAAGGGAATGTGAATAGAACTGACTGTCTTAGAAAAACAGAGTACAGAGAAGAAATTTTGTTGTTGAGTCCAATGCTGTGAAGTATAGTATTTGGGCAAAAGGAATGAAAACATACACACACACACACACACACACACACACACACAGGATTCTTTGATTCAGAGTCCATTAGGAATCCAGTATTGATGCTTAAGGGAGATATTCTCCCACATACATCCTAATTCTGTGTATTTCAGAAGCTCTGCCTCTGGAGCAGCTTTCTACTGGGGAGATGTGTCTCAGATTGTGCGCTCAGACATTCTTAGCATTTAGGAGAGCACTTCTGCTTACACATGGGATTGTGTGGACTCAGGTTTATCTGAGTCTTTTTGGAGTTCACTTTGTGGAAGTTGGCTATCAGGAGGAAGTATATTTGAAGAATCATAAGAGCACTATAGCCTCTGGGCAGAAGAAAGGGTTTTTCACTGCTCGTTTTTAATGTTCCAGAGATCAGCAGAGATTCTGCTGCTAAGTAGGGCTGCGCCTTCTCCCTCAGCTACTCTAAGTGCATGCTTTGTGTTGGCTGAACTTAATGCTGCAAGATAGCTACGTGGCACAAGGGGAGAAGTGGCTCCTGGGAAGAAGCTGACAGAGTGAGAGAAGCATGGTTTCAGTTAAATGTGCATCTGTCCACAAAACATAAGGTAATGACTGTGAGTGTGACAATAGCATGATAAGCAATTTGCAGCCCTTGCCCATCTAGCAGCCCCCTATGAGGGCAGAACACCCCCAGCTGATTCTGGCTTATGCTGTCAGATCTGTGTGCACAGATGATGTTCAACAATGGAGGTGCCAACATCATGTACTGCTTCTGTCATGCATTCATCGGAGAGACCGTGAGATAGTCAGAAATAGTTACATTAAAACTACCAAAATACTGATGATTACAGTACTTATTAATTAGGAAATTGGAAATGCAGGAATTACTTGTCCTCTTCAACTTTCTTTGTCTTCATCTATTTACTGCATACACGAGAGACTGCTGCTCTGCTACAAAGAAGGATAAATGCAAGCCATGCGTAGGAGAATGGATGCTTCTTGCAACCATAGTTCTAAGTGAAATAAATCAGATGTCCAGTCTTAAATATCATGTGGTTTCTTTCGTATGAGAAACTCAAAGTGTAAATGAATCAAAGAGTGGAGTGTAAGATAGCTCATAGGCATTGGGGACATAGACCTTTTGCAAGAGATCAGGTTACCAGAGATGGTGGGAGGAGACAGAAAGAAAATTAAGATGTGTTATAACTCTCCACAATGTGTACCAACTCCTCACACTGAATGTAATTATCATTTGCTGCAAAAAAACATGAATGAAAATGAAAATTGAAAAAAGTTCAGTGAGGGAGGGAAGGGAATGGCAAGGAGATAATAAAATGTATAGAAGTATTAGAAGAAAATAATGTGGTATAAGAAAATCATTTAGACACATATTTCCATCAGAGTAGGTCCCAGTGACATGGCCACACCTAGTAAAGTTTTGATGATGACTGTTTCAGGGCTGGGGATATAGCTCAGTGGAATAAGCGCTTGCCTGGCAAGCACAGGGTCCTGAGTTCGATCCCCAGTACTGCAAAAAAACAAACAAACAACAACAACAGAAAACTATGACTTAAGATGATGACTGTTTTGTGTACCTTGTAAAAAATACAGCAAAAACATAACTGCCACAAATTCTGCACACTCTCAATTTATTTTTCCATTCACTCACTTTATTAAGTATATACATTTAGCAAGCCCTGAGTTCTAGAATTATATAAATATGAGTAAATTACATTTCTTGCATTTTATTTTTTATTTATTTATTTATTTTATTTATTTATTTATTTATTTATTTATTTATTGTCTTTTTTGAGGCAGGGTCTCACAACGTAGTTCAGGCTGGCCTTGAGCTTGCTTTATAGCCCACGCTGGTCTCGAACTCACAACGATCCTCCTGCCTCAGCCTCCCGAGTGCTGGGATTACAGGCGTGTGCCACCATGCCCGGCCATTCCTTGCATTTTAGATGCTTGTATTTTACCAGGGGAGAAAAGCACACAAACTAATAACTGTAATAATCACAGTGGAAAGTACAGGAGAACAACTCTAAAAGGTATAAGGATATTGACCAGAGAGATGCAATAAAGCTCCAGAAATAAGAAGGACCTCGCTATCTATCCACTCTCACACAAGCTACACGAAGCTTAGGACCCTGGTCAAAATGAGAATGGGTAGAGCGAGAAAGGCAAACCCGTACCTCCTGCCACCGCTCGTGCCACACACATGCATGCAGTGCTCCTCATATAGTTCTTCCTTTCAGTTGCAGCTTCTTAAGACTTGGAAGCAGAACTCGAGAAATCTTGCAATTATTCTGCAAGCACAGAATGTGCATTCCTTTACAGGCAGTGTTCAAATTACTACAAGCCAGTGGGGCAAATAGAATTGCCTGATCTTTCAGATACCAACTAGAAGTCATGTGGTAATTCTATGATTTCTATCCACTTAGTTAGTTACCATTATTCCCATTTTCCTGAAGACAGCCCTTTCCTGTCTAGAAATAGGGGGAAAGTTTCCCAGTGATAAGGATTTGGGCGCATGGATAGAAAGGAGAGGGAGATTGTGCAGAATGGGGAAGATGGAGTTAGTTTGCAGCTCTGTGCTGGTGCAGAGAGCAAAATCTCCTCCTTCCCTTTGAGCAGTGGTGTTATGGATGTTATAGCAGAGCTCGAGGAAGGAAGAGGAGGCAAGGAAGTCATGTGAGCAGGAGATAAAAAGTTCCGCTGGGATTCGGTTTTCTCTTCCAACTCTTCCATTTCCTTGGCTTGGGCTTTTATATTTTGTGAGGTATCCAGAAATGTATCATCAATCTCCCCACTCTTATGCTCATAAAAAGTTGAGTTCTATTTTTTGTCAGATTGGAAGTCATAATTCAGAATATGCAGCTACTTGCACAGATCTTGAACCTGAACCATTTCATCTGACTTTAAAGTTTATGACTTTTCATTGGATTAATGCATATATATATATATATATATATATATATATATATATTTGTGTGTGTGTGTGTGTGTGTGTGTGTGTGGTGTGTGTGTGTGTGTGTTATGGTTGATACATTGTGTCAACTTGGGACGTTTGGCTGAGTGACTCAGAAGGAAGCCAGGGTGCTCACTTTGTACACATCCTGAGCCTGTGGAAGAGGAGGTCATGTAGATTCTGTGAGAGCTACATGCCCCCTGGGTGGGGGTAGCCTGTTTACAATGTAAGGGAGGTTGAAAGAGGCTGCTTGCTGCCTTTCCTCCCTTTTGCTCTTGTTTTTGCTGCGCTCTGCTGCCTGAACGTTTGCCTTCTGCCATGTGCCACTCTGCCTCTGAACCAGCTAAGTATGGACTGAAACCTCCACAAACTTGTAAGCTAAATAACCTTTCCTTCCTTCACTTTGGACATTGGGTATTTTGTCTCAGCAATGAGAAAAAGTAACCAAGACAATAGGCTCTGGATTTTTCATTTAGCCACCACGGTTTGCTCCTGATAATCTGTCTTCTCAGCTCATACCCTATTTCAAGCAATGATGAAATGAATAATATAATTATTGTCTTTAGAGCATTAAGGATAAAATGACATTCTTCATGTACAGAAAATGTCATGTTCCCAAAAGCGTAGGGGAGAGGTTCTGAATAGGTGGGCTCAGGGACTGATATCTCTGGGCTCAAACCCTGACCTTCTCTGTGATTATCTGAGTAACTTGATACAATTCACTAGCTCTTCCACATCTCATTTTATTTTCCTATAGTGTGCCTACCTAAGAATTTTTTGTAGAAGTCAAATTAATAAAGGCACAGAAAGTGTGTAGAAAGGACCTAGAATACAATAGCAAAAAAATATTGGATATAATTATTTTCTTAGAGCATTGATTCTCATATTATTTCCTCTTACATAGTGAAAATCTTTTTTTTTATCTTTCAGATAGAATCTTACTGAACACTGAATTACAGCATAGCTCAGGACAAGAATATACCCTTCCAGGTCACAACCTCAGTGACCCACCTCCTCCAACTAGGCCCACCTCCTAATAAATAACACACTTACCTATGAATTTATTTGTAGATTAATCCATTAATGAGTATAGCACACTCCAGTGTAATCACATCCCTGAAGCCTCATCTCTGAACACATGAGAATTTCAGGGAATATATTTAATCTGGGTTTTCCTCACTTAGTATCAACAATAGAATTTGTGGAACTTTTACTCTGTAACAGGTACTACAATCAGTCGTCTCACCCTTTCTTCTGTTAGCATAATGACCTTTTGGGTAGGTATGATAATCATACATAAATTCATTACATTAAAGATGGTGAGACTGAGACTCTTTTGAAAGACAGCCATTAATTTCCAAAGTTGACAGAAGCCACATCTAATAGCACTGAAATGAAATTGTATTCTTCATCACCTCATTATATTGCCTCTCCACAGGGGCCCAAGTATCTACTTTTAAAAATAATAGTTTCAGATGGATTCAGCCATCCTTGTCTCTTGGTTGCGAGTTGGTTGAACTCTGGGGTTTCACCCAGGAATTAATTTGTAGAACACTAATTTACTACAGTGTGGGAATCTCTACTATTTTAGAGTATGAAAAATGGGTGTCCAGTGAAGATGAGTCTATAGAGATGAGTACAATTATTTTACTATAGAAACCAAGCAAATACAAGCAGGATTAGAAATGATTTTATTTGAAAAGAAGAAATAAAATAGGATACTGTAAAAGTAAGATTTTACTGAGTGCTCATTTTCTTCTGGTCAATATTTAGCATTGTAAAAATCCCACAAAGCTACTGGAAACTCTTGGTAGAAATTTTGTACTGTTTGCAAAGATATATCACTCAGCTCGTTTGCTGCTGGGCAACCCACAGTAGTGTTTAGTCAGTAGTGCTCTTGAGGACCATTTCTCTCCCTTCTATACTGAATCCTTCGGCAGAAAGTAACTCCTCTATTGTGCTGACACCTGATAAGCTCTTCCCACAGCCAGGTGAGAGCATGTTGCAGAGGAGGTGTAGTATCTCTCTGTATGCTTCCTGCCCTTTACACCTTAGGTGTCAGTAAAGAAATATGCAGACTTTGACAACATTTTAAAAGATAACAAGTTCAGTGATTCTTTACCATGTCCACAACCCAGGTCTAAGGAAATAACTGTAGGACATTTTCACAGGACCATGGACAGAGTCTACCAAAATATGCTAACATTCCTAACGGCAAAGTCCTTTGGCACAGATTGGCACAGATTGCCTTAAACAGCACAGTAGAATAAATCCCACAATTGTACTCTTCTGTAAACCAAGCAGAAGCCAGAGTACACTGACATCTTGATGTAGTCTGTAAAAGTTATACTGCAAAGGCGAAAAGCAGGGAGGAAACATTAGCCTGGGTAAAGAAGTGGAAGTCATGCAGTGTGGGTGTTGGTGTGTGGATATGTGCATGGACATGTACACACACACACACACACACACACACACACACATGCACACGCACACACACACATGCAATTCATTCTGCACCAGTCAGTAGTACAAAATCTACCCTTTAGCTGCAATAAAAATACTTTCTGTTATCTGTAGAGCTGACCTGGGTGGAAGGACTCTTTTAAATCTTAGACTCTTGCAATTAGTCATTGCTCTACCCGGTCAGGTAGAAAACTGAGAAGTGAGTTAATTTACTTCTGGAAGATTGCAAGTAATTGCATCAGATGCGATTACAGAACAAATTCCCAGTAGTCTCCCAGGAGATAATTTCTTTAATGACATGGTTAGAGACGGTAGTCATAGGGGCTGAGGCACTGGGCCAATGATCACATTATAATCTCTCTCAAGTTCTTCAGGCAGAGGTAAGTTTTGGAGGAATCACATCTCTTGCTTGGATGGGGTATACTTCTCTTCCACATGTTAGCTTGAGAGACCGTCAGTGGACCTAGCTCTACAGTGAGTCACTGAATTATAATCAGGAGCATTAGTGCAACTAATGTGAACCCACTTTCAAGGAAAATCACACACAGAATCTCTAAGGCTAGGAAAAATATATTCCTTTCTGGATATCATGATATTTTATGTAATATATATATAACAATATATATTATAAATATACTTCGGTAGTGTCAGGGTTTTTGCTAAATGAGCATGTTTCAAAAGTTATATCATTACATAAGTTTGAGTCCATTGTACTTGGTACTCTAAACATTTTTAGGCTTTGAAAATATGTCTGTAATAGATATTCAAATTATCTTCCTATCACTTGGATTACTGGAGATGAGGCATATCTAATAGAATTACTCCTGTACTTGAGTGTGTTGGAAATAATTAGAAGGTGGTTTGTGTGAAGCAGTAAAACATGTTGATAGCAGCACCACTGAAACAATGTTAGGGGGAACTTTTGGGAAGATAATGCACCAAGAGTAACCAACTTGGTGGGAGGTCTGTCTCCCAGCTCAGACTCCCTGCTCCCAGGTTATGTATGGGCATCTCTCCTGACTCCACTCACTGGGGGATATAACCCTGCTCATCAAAGCTGACAGCACTACCCCTGGTTACAGACCGAGACACAGTCATGAGATGCCACACAGCCTGAGGAATCAGGGAAACACAAAAGAAGCAGCAAAGGTTCTGGTGAAAAACTGCTGTTGAAACTCTGCCTCGGTTCCTGGGAGCAAGTAGTGAATTTCCACTGCCTTACTAGTGATGCTGTCTCTGCTGAATCTATTGAGTGACTCCCTCTGGCTCTGCCTTGGATTCTGTGTCTCTGTAATCATCTTTCTCTGGGCCCCTGCTGAGAACCTGACTAATCTGTACCTGGTGACTTGCAGATGGCCTGGATAACTGCATTTCAATTGGGTGACTCAACGGAGAATGTGGGACAGCATAATTCAATGCTTCCCAGAGCTTTAGCCTATATTCCCCATTCCACTTTTATAGACTGATTTTATTGGAGTTCTATCAGTGCTGTTATGTTTTTTAGTGCTATTACTTAATTTTTTTCTTTAAATTTATTGTTTTTGCTTAGCTTATGCTTAACAATAGTCATAAAATACCAGGTTAACGTACTAAGTATATTTCTTCTCTAATGCATACTGAATCACACACAGCTATTAAAATTAAAATGCTTTCATCTGCTACTGTTTATATTCCCATCATGCTTTAGGAAGTACTGCCTTCTCTGTGGCCAGCTTTTAGGAAGTGTCATTTAAACCAAAAGTGGAGCCATTTTTCTGTTGCCTAAATAATTTAAGGACATGGTGATTAGTTCTCCAACTCATTTGACAATCTCTGAAAGGGTCTCATCTACATCAATGAGCAAATCTTTCTAACATCTATTACGTTTACTATTTGAACACCAGTATTTCTCACTGAGAATATTGCGAGTGAACGAAAATAAAGAAAAGTACTTTTTAGCAGTGACTTGGAGCAAATAAAAAGGTTTGCCCACTACTTGTGACAAGAGAAAACCTGTTGGCATTTTGCTGTCCCATTGAGGAAAGCAGCACAAAGAGCATGGGTGAGAGTAGAATCGAATTGCTAGTGAACACTGAGGAACAGGAATGCAATTTCCAATTGTAAATATTGTGAATTTCTGCAACAGACTCTTACCCAATTCTTCTAACCCTCAGTAAACTATGGGATATAATGAAAAGCCCATTGTAGGTATGTGCATGTGTGTGCATGTGTGTTTGTGCATGTGTGTGTGTTTATGAGCATGCTTGTGCATGGGTGTGTGTGTTTTTATACTCTATGCTGTTGCCCTAATTTATGGTCCTGGAAAAGGAGTATAAACATTCCCTTTTCTGAACGATCTCAGTCACACTTGTTACCTTTTGTGTTTTCTAGCAAACCATTTGAAAGGTGTGAATTGATATCTCACTGCAGTTTTGATTGCATATCCCTTGAGACTGAGCAGTTTTCCATAGGATGGTTGTTCATTTATATGTAATCTGTGGAAAAATATTTATTCAGCATGTCTGCCCATTAAGTCACAGAAAAGGTTCAAGGCTGGGCACAGAGCTCAATGACAGAATACTAGCCTATGATGTGCAGAGCCAGCAGTCATTCCACACCCGCTAAAAAATAAATGGAAAACAAAACTGTCTCAAGGGAACATCAGAAGTGCGCCTACGGAGCTGTGTTAAGGATTGCTTGCAGTAGGAGCAGAGAGCCAACATCCACAGCGGTGCTCTGTGGCTGGGAGTCAGAGGATCCCTAACTGCTCAGCCCCCAAAGCTAGAAGCCCAGAAGGAAAGAAGAAAGAATGCAGGGGTGGGAAGAGTCTAAAGGTCTGGAAGCTCCGTCGTGAGTCACTGGTGTGAATCTCATTGTGAGGCTGAGGATGCTGAAGTCAGATGTTCACCGGCAATGGACGTAGACAAGCACGCATGAAAAGTTCTGTTCCACTTGACTCTTGACTCACTGTGTGCCTTTGCCCATCTCATCCACTTCCTGTCTGACTCTCACATGCATTTCTTGTCACACCTCATATTGCCAGTGCCCAGTCTTCTTTTCTTGCCTATCTGATTTCCTGTTAGTCATCATTGTCTTACACATTAGACTTAGCTGTTTGCACTCATCACTTCCCACTCTTTGGGACGTAGACGCTGTGATGACGGAGGTCAGGCTCAGTGTCGGCTTCCAGCAGGACTTGTACCAGGGTCTGACTCGCAGCACTTACTCCACAGTATTTGATGAGTGAATGAATAATATCACCTGGCTGACCTCACAACGAATGCTCTTTAAAATCGAAAGTGAATCAGTTATCATCTTCTGTTAGCATCGCCTGTGCTGTGTTAACGTGGAGATTCATAGGCACACTCAAGACCTATGTAATGTTGAAGATTTGGCGTACAGGACAGGCAATCTGTTAAAAAAAAAAAGCCTGTTCCTAGCAATTCTTACGCCCACTGAAGTGATACCTAGGGCAACCTGCTAAGAAATTTCTGTGGGCTAGATGTTTGCACCCACAATCCTCTTCCCTTTATGGCGTGCCTGTGAATATGTAACACGGTGGTAAAAGGGAACCAAGACAGCAAACAGAGTTAAGGTCACTAACTGGAAGACTGTTAGATAGGAAGGTTGTCCTGAAAATATTTGGATACTCCTCTTGTCATCACATGATCTCTTCAAAAAGGAAAGGGAGGAGAGAAAAGTTAGAGATGACAGAAGGAAGAGGAGATTTTCACCAAACTGAAGTAGGGATGTAATCCATGGATGTTTGCTTTGCAAATAGGAAGCAGAGACTCAGGAGATGGGAATGGCCATCACCTGGTTAAAGGAAATCAAAGCCCAACATTATAATGACAAACAACTGAATTCTCCTGATAAGTGAAAGGTGCAGGAAATGGATGCTTCCCCATTAGTACCTCTGTAATGGGACACAAAAGCTTCCTAAAGCCTGGCTGATACCTTGCTTTCAGCCCAGTGAAATTTACTTTCTACCTCCAAGCTAGTGAGAAAATAAGTTTGTGTGTCTTTTTAAATGACTAAGCTTGCAGTAAGATGTTATGTCTCCATATGAATCTAATGCAGCGAGAATGGGAAACAGGTTTCCATGGAATTGCACTGACTCATCAGGGCCTTAATCATGTGCAGGTTTCAGAAAGAAGTGATAGATATTGAAATTTATTTCTCAACATAGTGTATTCACATAAATCTGCATAAATTTAAAGCAAAGATTACATTCTGCTTCTAGATCATTCAGCTCATTTTGGCGAGGAGAATTTCTTGGGTTTACTGGTCTATTGAAAGGAACAGTCAATGCTTAATTCTTTTTTCTTTTTAATTTTTTTGACCAATTTTGCATGCTTATATTTGGTAATCTTAGCGACTAATTTGAAGACAACAATATATACTATAAGAACCGTTGTTGAATTCCTATCATCTTGTTTGGTGAAATTCTGTATCATTTATATTACGTTTTATTCTCTTTAGAATAAAAAAAAGCATACCCCCCAGGTTTGGTTCCCTGTGGTTATGTAGGAGTGTGTGTGATGTCCATTTTTTTTTCCTCTTTGCTGTCTGAATCTCAGTTGCTTAACTTTTAGGAAAGCTGCTTTTGGGTGAGCATCTGTAGTCCACCCGGAGATTATTTCTGCCTATGGGAATTTTTCTGTTTTGCTTCTCTGCTCCAGACCTGGTATCTATCCCCCAGGAAGACTTAAAATACTCTAATGTGATCCAGTGAGGCTCTTCAAGCACTGAGCCATTGACAAGGCAGGGCAAGGTCCATCTGGACAGCATTTTATTTTGGGTTTATTGCATTAGAAATAAAGGGATTTTTAAATAAGGGTATTAAATTATCGGATATCTGTAGCTTTGTGAATATTGAATTAAACGAACTGAGGCTGGTATTACAATTTTTTAAAATGTGGATTTTTTTTTAATCCAGTGAAGCTTTACAAACATGTCTTCCTCCATCTGCTGTCTGCATGTCTTCCTCCAACTCCATAGCAGACGTCTTCCTCCATCTACATGTACTGAGCTTCCTGGGAGACCGAAAAAGTGGGGATAATGAACACATCTCAGTGCTGTTGCCTTTTCCTAGGTATTATTTTAATAGTACCTATCTATGGGGTACAGGGGGATATTGAATATGTGTAGAAGTGTGTACTACTCAAGTCAGGGCACTTAGAAGGTTGGATGCCAAGGAACAGGTGCGCATCCAGTTGCACAGATCCGTTTTTGAATGAAGCCCTCTGTAGCTGTCCATGTGCTCTGGAGCTGCATATGTGCACACCGTTTCCTACAAGTCATACAGATGACTACGGCGTCCTATATTCGTTGTCCTTAGAAAAGAAGAAATGGCAATTCATCAAATACAGTGGCCCCTCAGCCTTCTAGAAAGAGTTAAAGACATTATATTGCAGTGATCCAGGCACAATTCATAGTAAGTAAATCTTGAAGCAGGCTGCACGTCCACGAACACATGAATGAGTAGAGAAAATGGGGTATTCACACCCAGTGGACACTGCCAGAAAGAGGAAATGTGTACTTATTAGTAAAGTGAGTGCACTTGGAGACCATAATTTTAAGTGAAATAAGTAAGATACACAAGGTTAAATATTATTATTTCTTTCATATGAGAAATGCAAAATATAATTAAAGAATAAAATAAAAGATAGATAGGATGTAGGGAGATGGATCTTTCTTGAATGGGAAGAGGATCCAGGAATACGGGGGAAGGGGGTGAAATAGAGAATGAAGATGTGCTGTGTACATGGCCCACTCCGCACAAGGACTAGAAGCACTGTCTCCTGCAAATATGGAGCAATTACAAACTCTAACTGACTGTGCAGCCGTGGAGTTCGGGTTATCAAGTCACCAACATTCTCCTTCAATGTAGATCGATCTCTTAATTTAAGTGGGTCTCAAATTTTTTATTTGAATAAAGTATATTATTACACAAATTATTGCTAATAGTTGTTCTAGTTATACATTTTAATGATATATGAAGGTGTATGCTAAGATCACATTTTAGTGTTTTTTAAAATCGATATCCACTACTTTATTCTTCCTAAGTTCATACATTTGAAGGCTGCAATTCTATATGACTTTTGAATTCTTTATTTTTAACAATTTCATACTTTAAAATACATTATTAGAAAAATTCTATTGCAAAATAAATAATATTTAATCATGTCAGTACCAGGAAGATCTCATAAAAACTTGATTATAAAGTGATTTTCATTTCTAAAGTAATTACAGAGCTGGTAAGTAATGTTAGTGTCATCAAATTTATACATAAACCCATACATATGCAGAATATAGTAATATTTATAAAACTTCAAGTACAGTCATGTTTGTTTGAATAACTTTCATTTTCTTATTATATGTTATAATGAATGCAAATTATTTTACACTCAGAAAAAAACATAAGTATATGATTCTAATCAAAACGGCCTTAACATTAAAAACTATCATGTCCATAAAGCCATCATACCATTTAAATTCACTGAAAGGATGTTGTATTTATAATGTTTTCACTTGCCAACCTCACGTTAAGATGCTCAGCACAGCAGGAGAATAAAAGATTAGAATTCTAACTTTAACTGTAAACCTAATTATAAAAGACAATTTTTACTGTAAAATTTAAAAGGATAAATATAATGATTATAACAGATTTCTACTGGTTCTAAGAAAGGAAAAAATAGGAAACACAATCAGAATATATTGAAGTGGCACTTACTGCATAACATTTTTTAGGGCTTTAGTAGTTTAAACCTGTAAAAATGTTTTGTAGTACTAAACATTTCTGTTGCCTTTCTTAAATTTTTGGGGGGTTAATGCATCAGAAGGTGGAAATTATAAAATCAATGGAATATAATTTTGAATATCAACATTAGCAAAGGATAATCCATAAAATGTAACTATTTTAAGTGTGCAATTCAGTGAGTTATGGCAAGAATATATAGTTTTACAACCATCACCAGTTATAACGTAAAGCATTTCTGTCATTCTACCCTTTGCAGCAAACCTCCTTCTTGTTTTGCAAGTCTAGTAATTATCCATCTGCTTCCTGTCAGTATAATTTTTCCTTTCAGTGAATTTTATAAAAGTAGAATTATGTACTAAATAATTTTTTCTGCTTTTTCACATCATAAAACGCTTTTATACTTAATTTATTATCGTGTAAACTGCCAACTTATTATGTTTCCCATTGCATGATGTTATGTTGATTACATAGGAAACAATTCTTCATCCATAATTTTTGCTATGAGAAGTAGACCAGATCTAAATATTAGACCACAGGTCTTTATATGGACATATTTCGATTGACCAAATGTCCAGGCACCACATGGTTCGGTCATGTTTGCATGTAAAATTAACCATTACGTCTACCTTAAGAATCAGCCTATCATACATATGTGTCTGCTTTTATAACCTCTGTTGTATTCCATTGGCTACACACTGCATGATCATGTGTGCAAAATACCACATTCTGGGTTATTGTGGTCTTATAGTAAGCCTAAAAATGAAGTAATATCAAGTCTTCAATTTTGTTCTTTTAAAAAATTGCTTTGTTTAAATCAGATATTTGAATTTCCATTTGTAATTTAAAGCAGCTTCTAACTTTTGCTGAATTCACAGATAAATTTTAGAAGTGCCGATTGCTTTACTGCAGAGGCTTTCTAGACATAAACTAATCTCTTCATGTAGTTGTTGTCTTCTAAGGTAGTTTATTGCTTGAATGCACGGGCCTTACACAAATTTACTTCAATTTATTTTAAGAGCATCATATTTTTATAATTTTATAAATTGTGTTTTTAAAAATTTTAATTTCTAATTTTTCCTACTATGTAAGTATATAATTTTAAAAGTAAAAATCTTATATCTTGAGACCAGGCTAAAGTCACTTCTTACTTTCAGTAGCTTTTATCATAAATATTTGGATATTCTACATGTATGACTCCAAATGTTTATAAATAGGAAAGATACAGAAATATTATATTTACAAAATGGGAAAGTTTTATAAAAATGTTTCCCTGAAATGCTAAAAAATAAAAGTTATTTCCTTAGGATTTATCCTATGTTGTAAAAGTACCCTTAGACTCACATTTATTTAGGCACCATGGAAAAACTGAAGCTCATCTTTGTGTTACATACAACAATAAATTCATTCTATAGTGTGTGAAACCTGAAGTTATAGAAATTTTATAATAAATGCCCTGGAGTAGGAAAGTCCTAATTTCCTGAATACCTACTTTTTAAAAATTCACAGATACTTCTTTATCTTTATTTGAAAAGCACACATTTTCCCCCAGTTTATATTTATCACAGTTCGGTAACTATCTAGAGAATTAGGCATTTCTAGTCAAAATCAAAATGAAAACACACATTTTTTGACAGCTTCAGTGCAACAATGAAAAATTCCATTTCACAGGTATTTCATGCATTTATAGATATGTATTTGTATTGTAATGTTAATTAATGGTCTCACTGACACAGGGGAAAGAAATTCCCAACCTGCTAGATATCTGGGATGAATTCATGTTCTCTGAAACTGAACAATGAATTTTAGGAACAAAGTTAAGGGCAGAATACATTTATTGGCAGAAAGTAAACTTCTGTCCGAGAGAGGGACAGAAGGGGTCCTAGTGGATTGCTGAGGACCCTTCCTTTTCTAGGGATTTTTATAGAGCAAATCCAAGATGTAAGGCAGGTCCCAGGAGGGAAACATGGAAATCGCAAGGTGGGCATGAGGTGGGACAAAACTATGGTCAACCAATAAGATTACTAATATAATTGTTCAGGTAAAATTGATTAAATCAGGATCAAATGGGAAGCGAGTCACTAGCAAGCAGATGTGGATACAGAACAGGGGCTCTTCCTGTAGGGGGTTGGGTGAGTGACTCTTCTTGGCTTTCTCAAGGTGATATAGATGTATTTAGAATACCAATCCCTGATGTGTAGCCTTAGGGAAGTATGTGGGTACATTTGTTTCATCTTTTGTCTTGAGGCCTGGTCCACAGAGAAGGTATGCATCACCCCCACAGCTGTAAGGCGTCTTGTCTTCTGCTCTGCTTGCTTTGAGGGCCAGGCCCTATCTGACCCCCTACAATATTTCTATCTAACTTAGCTGTCTTTAACACCATCACCCTCCTCCCCCTTGGTCTTCAATTCCATGCTTCCTTGATGAACTCTTGTTTTTATAGATGCTCATTTGTTTTACATAATTTTTTCACCTACTTATTCAATAGGCAAGCACTTGCAGTAGAAATAAAACTTCAAAGATACACTAATAAAGTCAGTTAATTAAAATTTAAAACAGCATATGAGGACAATCACGCAGTATTTGAACCTCCCGTGAATGACGACCAATAACTCCAGTGAAATAGTTTTGTGAGACTATTTGGGTAATCCCATTGACATATGCTTCTTACGAATCAATGTGGTGGTGTTAAGTATAACTTGAGGTGTGATGAACAAATATGATGGTTGTTCACATTTTAAAAACTCATTACAGTTAAAGACTTATTGCCATTAATTCTCCTCCCACTATTCCCTCTTCATTTGAACACAATTTTCCATGATTCTTTCTACTTTCTGAAGCAGTGTTTTTGTGGGGTGTGATTAAAAATATGGCGAATGGCTCTGCTGAATGCTGCCTGGTAGAAAGTCAGCCTCCTGGAAATGCCAGGGTGTGTTCTCATCTTCTCACTGGGTCTGGCCTAGGGTTACTTTTGGTTCTTTCACAAAGTCGAAGTGATCATGAAAGGAAAACATTCAGAACTGGTTCCCAGCAGGGAGGCTGCCAAGGTAATGCAAGTAAAGACACGAAGGACAGAGAACTTCAGAAGTGCTTCAGAAAGTGACAAGAATGATGGGAAACGTGTGTGCAAAGTGAGGGGGAGGGTTGTGAGTGGGGCTAATGACTATATGTCTACTACTGTAGTCAGTTGTTCAAGAATTTAAACATTCGTTGCATTGTTTTGATGACACCTCATACAGTACTTACACCCAACTGGAAGTTTCTAAGGAAGCATTTTGATCCTTGAAGAAATGAATTTGAGCATGGCATCTGAGGCAGTAAATCTAATGAAAGCATTTCCCTTTAGTCACGAATGTGAGGGTTACTTTTTTAGGAGCCCGTGTATCATGTTTCATTACAGCCGTTCATTGTGGTAATTACTGAGTTGACAGAGCCACCAGGTTATCCTAAACAGCAGCCATCCCCAAAACCACTGGGAAAGCTATTTTATAGATTGAGACTCAGGCTAAATTCTGAGATCCTAAAGATCACAACTATCTGAAACAGCCGGTAATGCCACACCAGCAGGCACATTTTGATCTCTCTATTCCCTTTTCTTCACATATGAGCATCTGTGTATAACCTGTGCTTTTGTGTGTTAGCTGCAGGAAGCACTGTGTCAGTTGTACATTGCTAAACTGATGTTGGCTAGCGAGGCACCTCAAGACAAATTTGTGAAAACAAAATCAATCTGACCTCGTCCATCTGCAAGTCAGCTAGCTGGGCCGTTCAGCTGGGCATTCTCTGGTTTCTGTGGATCAGCTGATCAGAGGTGAGGTGAAGGGACCCACTGCCCCAGGCTCAGCTCACTACAGTCATACCTGATGGTATTTCTTCTGTGTCTCTTACATCTCTGGGACAGTGGCAAGAGAGGCAGATTCACCTCACTGCTGATGTTTAATTGCATCAGCATAAGACTGCAGGTGGGAATCTGCACAGGCTTTCAGGGCCATGTGTGGAATTGATGTTACCGTTACACGTGCCCATTTCTACTGAACAATGCCAAGCAACCGGTCAAGCCCATCACAAAGGTATTCTGTGCTTTGGCTAGATCCTGACAAGAATCTTCAGTCTTTGTGGATAACTTCTTCCCCAAGCCCATCCTGTTACTATTAAGTTTTTGTTATCTGTAAATTGATTGGGCTCTAGAGTCATTTTAATGCTATGATTTTAATTATTCATATATAAAAATATAAGTCAACTGTTTCTCCTTAACCTGTACTGGTAGTAAAAGTACAGTTTACTAAATAAATTGAGAACAAATGACAAGAATAGTTTGGCCATGAATATTTTTATAGGCATTTCTGTACTCTTTCATTGTATATTTTGTTTTATGATTAACAAATAGGGATAGTCAACCTCTGCGGTGCCTGCCAAGAATAGCTCAGTGGTGTGCAGGTGGGAAAGCTTGTTCATTCAGCTGCTCTCTTCAAATGCCAGGAGTAGTGCAGTGTGGGGGGTGGGGGGAAATGATTCTCTTTCACTTTAAGTATAGTTTATGCCTCTCATTTTAACTTCTGTCTCACAGTTGGAATATGGATTTTACAGACAGAAAGAATATTGCTCTGACTATTACATGGCTGTATTCTGTGCACCCTCTCCATTTTCTAACAAAGCTTTAATGTGAGCCAGCTTTTCCAGTTTTGCCCACTTAGGAACAATAGCTTATAACTTCCTAGTATTTGTAAGTATTTTGTTAGGTAGCGCATTACGGCCACCGATTGCTTCAAGAAGTCTAAATAAATAATGGCTTAAGTAATGGCTTTAGATGTTCAGAGCCTCATTGTTTCAGTGGAAAACGGAAGTAGGGGGAAGAGAGAGTGGAAGGGAGAGAGAGAGAGAGGTAGAGAGGGAGGGAGGGAGGGAGAGAGAGAGGGAGAATTCAGTGTAATGTGCCAGTGTAACTGGATGTTTAGACACTACTGTCTTAAACACTACATTTAGTTCTAGATAGAATTGGGTAAGTGCATTTTTAGGTATTGTCTTTACAAATATATGCAAATACAAAATGTAATAATCCAAATTCTCATTTCAGATTGTGATTTTTATTTTTGAAAGCTTGGTTAATATTTATTGGGCCGGGAATGTAGCTCAGAGGTAGTGTCTGCTTGGCAAGCACAAGGCCTTGAGTTCAATTCCCAGTGCCAAAAAATGTGTACATATATATACACGTTCCATTTGCACACATAAGATTTCCTCACAGAGTCTCAAGGATGGATTTTCTTTAATCTTTCTCTCAATGTATAGTATTTTGAGAGAGAATTTGATGAACTGTCGCTAAAATTTCACTGTGTTCCTTCACTCAGGCTGGTTATCTTGTGCATCTCCTTCTATTTTACTGTTAAGTGTACTATCGTCTACGTTGCCACAGGCAAATGTTTCTCTATGTCAACTTTGTACAAATTACACTATTTAAATATATTTTCCTCTTTGCTATGAGTAACTATGAGGCACTATGTTTATAGAAACAATTCAAAAGTAAATTATCATAACAACCACACATTTTCAAATGAAACAAGTCCTCTTACATACAATGCTACAAAAAATAGAGTATATGCACTCTAAATTGAAGTATTTTTATAATGGAAGATAGAAATACAAAGAAGGCAATGATTTTCTGAAACAAAGGAAAGTGCTCCTGCAGTTTTGCTAGGCTGCTTGTATTGATTTTCCTGCTCACAGGTGAAAGTTGGTTTCCAACCTACGTGCACATGGAATTAGCGTTACAGCCATTGTGTCTGTCGCATTTCTGATTTTAAACCACATGACATGTTTACTCTGGCTTGACAGACCTCACAGCCATGAATGCTTCTGTTATATTCAACTCTATTTGTACAGTACATCATAATTTCTGTGTTATTGGACATTTCTTTTTAATTCCTTTCTGCCTCCCTCCGTCCTTCCTTCTGCTCATACTCCTTTCCCTCCCTCCCTCCCTCCCTCCCTCCCTCCTTCCTTCCTTCCAACTTTTTATTTATTTAGCTGTTATACTACTAGAAGTCTTTTGCAAATGTAGTTCTTTAGTTTTTTCTTTATGTTCCTGTTAAATATTTCCTATATAATTAATTCCTGGGAATGGAATTATACAATCCAGGAGTTTGCCTAGAGATGCTAGGTCGGTGGTGTACATCTGTAACCTGAACACTCTGGAAGGCTGAGCCAGGAGGATTGCAAATTCCAGTCTCACCTGGGCAACTTAGACAGTTAGTGAGAGCTTACTGAAAATGAAAATAAAATGGAACTGGGATGTAGTTCTGGGCAAATGCCTGAGGCTCAATCCCTAGTATCATAAAGAAAGGAAAAGTAAATTGTTGAAAGAGAAATCTTACATGTGCTCACAACCACCGGGGGTAAAGATAACTCTATACAGTGATGAATTAGCCTTTTTATGTCAACAACTACAGAATACATGTTGCTTTGTATACTTTGGTCAAAATACTACTATAGATATATGTATTGCATAATGATAATCATTACATTATGCACTGTAAAAATATACAACTTTGGGGCTGGGGATGTGGCTCGGGGATAGAAAGTGTGTAGTGTGCTTGGAGGCCTGGACCTGACACCCAGTACTATAAAAAATAAACAAACAAGCAAATAAATAAACTGATTCTCCCACAAATAGTTTTTGTTTGTTTGCCATGCTTCAAGAAAGCTGGGGAAAAAGAATTTCCATGTTTCCATGGTTACATGGTTCTTTGTGTGTTTTACCATATTCTTTTAAAAGTGGAAAACAGAACTTGGAATATATGAGTATATTTAATATTTAGGCCTATAGAGGGCCATGAATATACACAAATAATCTTGGTTTTTAATAGATATGTACATCTGCTCTATGTGTCATATGAGAAAGTCATGTAATGCTTGTTTGACTTTTGTATAATTTTCAGTGTTATTTTATTGTTATTATTTTATGGTCAATATTGAAAGTTAAAAAAAGTAAGCAGCATTCGCAGCGGTTGCGCAATGCCTTTCATTGTTTCTGGGCTGACTGACAGACTTAGGAACGGAAGATGTGCTGTTCATTTTTCATATCTTTTGAATTATTTTTTGCTCTTTGCAAGCCAACCACATTGCACGCGTCTACCCTGTGGCACGCGGGGTTTGCAGGTATCCAGGCTGGGGCGTGAGTGAGCTACACTCGTTAAATCATGTCACATTGCCATGGTCGTAAGGAGAGAGCGCGGTGTCCAGCTCCCTTGCATTTTTAAACAAGGCGATGTGCTGCTATTCGCTGTCCTCACCCCGCTCTGTCATAAATTTGGACCCTGCTCTTCCGCACTCCTTCACAGACTTCCTCTCATCCTGCCTCTGCCCTCAGGATCCCACTCTGCTGTCCGCCACCGGACTCTGTCTTTCCACGAGAGCAGGTTGTTACACTCTGCAGGACGTCATCTGTCTGCCCTCCCATGCCTGGCTTAGTTCACATAAAAGTTTATTATTTTTAATCATTTTTATTTTAAAGAGAAAAAAATAAACCAAAATATTAGGAGGGTAACTGGTTAATACAATGAGTATTGTTATCTTTGAATTAGAGTACAATATATAGGCATTTAATTGAACAATATTAGCACAAGCCTTCCTTTTCAATGAACTAAGAGAAATTAGTAGTGTAACTATCTTAACATTTATATATATATATATATATATATATATATATACAGTCCTCTCTTGCTATATTGTGGTTTACATATTGCAGTTTCACAGTCCTGTGGGTTTTTAAAATAATATATCTAATTCTGTAAGGTGGAGTTTTCACTGTATCACTGGTTTTGCAGCATATAGGTATTTATATAATGTTTATGATTTTGATTATTTTTGCCTAAGAAATTTAAAACAAATAAAAAATACAAAAATGTTAATTCAAACATATTAAAAGAATATTAAAATAAAATATAGTACATTATGTATTTCAGCAGCAGATGAATTCCATTCTGCACACAGTGGAAATGCAGCAGCCCACTCCCGCCAGCCCGAACCTGGCAGAGACCCTGGCCGTGTGAGCAGACCTGCACTGGTTGAATGTTACTTACAGGAGAGGAAGGCACGCGGCATGGCCTCCAGGCCCTGCTCACGCTCAGAACCAGCCTGCACAGGGCTGGTGAGGGCTGGTGGTGCGCACTGGGCACTGGGCTCGCCTGGGCTGCAGCTGCAGCTCAGCTGGGTCCCCTGTGCCTCTCTTCCCAGCCCGCTCCCCGGCCTGCTCTCCCTCTCCTTCCACCCCTGCTCTTTCTGCCCTCCTGCCCTCGGAGCTGAGCCTCGATTCGCCCTGGGCGTCCCCGGGCTCCGCCCCAGCTGGAAGCCAAGGCTTTGGGAAGAAGATTCTCCCCCGGAAGTTGCGCAGGAGTGGGTGAAGGCTTTACAGGAAAATGGGAAGGGTTTATAAAGCCTTAAAATATATATGAATAATAAAATAAATATAATGCTGCTACTTTGCGGATTTTCACCTATTGCGGGGTGTCTCGGGAGTGTAACTCCCGCAATAGGTGAGGGATCACTGTGTGTGTGTATGTGTGTGTTTTCTTTTCCCTTCTTTTCTCCTATCCCATATCCTAGTTTCTCTTTCCTTTTGAACAGTTTCTTCCCATTTTATCATATCTATTGTACATTTCAGATCTTATTTACACTTTCAGCTTCTCACACTAGGGAGACAATCCAATGTTTAAACATGTGAGTCTGGTTTATTTCACCTATGAGTATGGTCTGGAATTGCATCCATGTACCTATAAAAGTCTCAAGTTTATCCTACTTTATTGCTGAGTGGTACTCCATTTTATAAAAAGACAGCATCTTTTTTATCCATTCCTCGATTGATGGGCATTTGAGTTGTTTCCAAGACCTTACTATTACGTACCGTGCTGCTATAAACATGGTACACATATACGCTGTGATATGATGTTTTTAATTCTCCTGGGCAGATAACCAGAAGGGCAATATCAGGGTCAAATGAGACTTCCAATCCTAGTTTTTTGAGGAATCTCCACACTGATTTCCACAGTGCTTGTACCAGTCTACACGTCCAGCAACAGTGCAGAATGGTTCCTTTTGTCCCACAGCCCTGCCAGCATCTGCTATTGATTGATTTCTTAATAATAACTGTTCTTTCCGGGGAGAACTATGGATTCATCCCAGCAAACCAGAAGCAGGGTAGTGGATAATCTCAATGATTCTGAACCTTCTGGCAAAGACCAGATTCATTTGGCCTGCAGCCCTCGGTGCACCTTCCATGGGCCTAAGCTCCACTATGAGCCACTGGATCGAGCAGCACACAGTTGCTCTGAGTTTTGAGCTCAGCTGGCCCCTCTCCAAGATGGCTCCCAGCCAATCACATTTTTGTGTGGGATGACTGAGCTCTCAGCACCCACTGCCATCTAGTGCAGTCTTTCACACCCGCTGCTCCCCTCCGCTGCTGTGTCTCTTCAGAGAGGCCTCTGGGGTCACCAGCAGCCTCTGTGTGTCTGCAGATTTGAATTGCTTCACTCTCACAGGAGTTTTGTCTCAGACAGGAGATGGCACTGCCTACCTACTTCTTTGTTGAAGTTTCTCTCTTTTCTCTGTGGGCTTCAAGTCATGCCTCAGATCTTCCTGGGTCCAGGGGATCCACTTCCCTCCCTCTTGTCTTGCTCATGTTGCTATATTCCAGTGTCTGGTTGGTGACCCTCAGAGAGGCTCTTTCTCTGCTGCTTAGGACTCCACCCTCTTGGTATCTGTCGAGACAAAAACTACGGTTGATTAGTTCGATACCTTCATACCAACAGCGAATCTATATTCTTCATTTTCCTCTACTTCCATGTAGGATGTAGGCCATGTAGGCCTCCCTCACGTTAACAATTAATCCTCCAGATTCATCCATGTTGTCACAAATGCTAGGCTCTCTTCTCAGGGCTGAATAGAATTCCATTTTGCGTAAAATATTATACATTTGGAAAAGTTACTATAGAGTACATTCTCAATTTTTCAAATGGTTGCAATCTTATTTCTATAGATTAAGTTACAGTGAAATTGAACCTTTTCTGTTGTATACCTGTATAAGTGCATATGTAGCATACAGTCCCCACCACAGTTAGGATCCCCATGAATTTTGTCATCTTCCCCAGATGGCTTGTAATACCCCTCTGTATTTAAAGCCTCCTGTTTTTTACAACCTCTGGAGATGTTGTACATGTGCTTCTGTACTTTATTTTATTTTAAATAATCTCATAAATGGAATCATCCATCACGTTGCATTCCGACAAACTTGTTCAATCTGGCATCACGTTCCTCTTGTCCTCCTTTCTTCCCATTTGACTGTTTCTCTTTCTTGTTTTCTTTTAGGTTCTATATTTACCCATAATATTGTACTCCATTTTACCAGTGATATATTTGTATACTTGATACATTTATTTTATGTAATTTTTAAAGGAGTTTTATTGACCGCAAGTTGTTAGTTTTCTTTCAGTTTCCAATATTTTTATTTTGTCGTATTTGATGGATATTTTTATTGGAAAAAGAACTCTGGTTGACAGTTCTTTTTTTCAGTGTTTAACAACTGTTATTCAGCTTTGTTTTGAGATTTCATCATTTCTGATGAGAGATTCTCAGCCACTTCAATCAATCAATCATCAATCAATCAATCAATCAATCTCTCCCCTCAGTAAATAGGATTTCTTACCGTTAGTGTTGCTGCTGTTTGGGGCAAAAGTTCTTCGCTGTGGGAAGCTGAGCGCGGAAGGCCGTTTAGCAGCACACACTGCATCTGGCCACTAGATGTCAGTAGAGCCCGCCTCCTGCGTGACCCTGTGCTCCGCACCTCGCTATGGGGCACTCTGGTAAGCATGAAGACAACAGTTACCCAGCACTCTCCATGGGAATTGATGCTTATAATACGGTGTCACTTTATTCAGGCTACTCCAACCATGTTTCTGTGTCTTCAGTAGTAGTCTGACTGTGATATAGCTTAGTATATATTTATCCCATTTTCCTTCCAGTTTGGGAGCGTTGAAGTGATTTTTTAAAATTACTGTTTTCTGCTAAAATGTTAAGATGTTTTCACACACTATTTTTGAAAACACATTTTTCTGCACAATACATTCTTTGTTTTTCCTCATCCTGGGCTGCCAGTGCCATGGATGTTATTATTATTACTTTTAATTGTCAGTTTCCTGATGTTCTCTCCTCCACCCACATGTTCACTCTTTTCTGTATGTTCAGATGAGATCTTTTCTTTCCCACCGTAAAGGTCACCGAAGCTGTGCTCCATAATGTCCGCCTTGCAGGAGAGGCAGTCAAGTGAGTTTTGTATTTAAGTGATTGTATTTATTGTTCTCAACTTTCCGTCAGCTTATCTTCACCTTATTATTAATATTTTCTACTTGTTCACTTATTTTGAGGCTTTTTAACTTTAATTATTAGAGAGCATAATAACAATTTTAAGCTTTTTTTCCTCACACTTCCAAATCATTGTCTTAACATTTTTCTCCATATGAGTTACGATTTTCCTGCATCTTAGTATGCTAAGTCACGTTGGCTTCTTAGACATGCTAAATAGGATATAAATCCCAAGTTTTGTTTATAGCTTACAAAATGATGTTTTTATTTTTAAGCAAGCCTCTGGTTCATTCAAATTCAGGCCGAAAGTGCTAACCAGCTTTCTGAGGGGTTTGTTGCCCAGTCAGCCGTGTCCTCAGGGCTGTTGAGGGGCTGCTTCCACCCCCCTGTATGGTGTGTAGGGGTTCCTGAGGACCGTGGCAGCAATCTGCCCCTGGCGTGGGTTCGCAGAGAACTTAGCATGAAATTTGGTGTCAAATGCGGTCACGTGCCTCCCACAATTTTATAAATTTTCATTCTTGGACTTGTCGCTTTCTGTGATCTCTTCAGGCCTTTTGTTCTCTCAGGCTTCCTTTTGGGGGGAGGCTTTATTTACCTTCTGCCAGCTGCACAAGTCCCACAGGCACTCAGGGCCAATCATCAGGAGGAGCGGGGATGTGCCCCCCCCCTTCGGACCACAGCTTCGCCATCGCGGAAGTTTCCCTTTCCGCAGATGTTTAGATGTGGCGGTCACACAGCCCCCCATATTGCTGCACGCTGCCTAGGAACTGGAATCAGAGAGCACAGAGAAAGCAAACGAATAGGATACTCCATTCTGAAATCGATTTCCAGCTCCTTGAGCCAGAACCTCATGTTTGAATGGGACTCGCTCCGTCATTGCCTGGCTGCCCGTTTAGTTCTCTTGAATCGAGACCAGAGAACTGCCCAACTGGGGGGGGGGGCTCTTGCTTCTGCTGTGAGGTACTTAAAGCTACTGATCATCCTCAATTCCCCAACACTACTGACTCAGAATTTCCACATAGCACTTGTATGAATCTCACACCTTTAGTAGTTTCAAGAACTGTGAGATACAAGGTAGATGTGTTTGCTCCATTTTACTTGAAACAGGAGCATTCATTGGTTATCTCAGTAATTTTGGTGTAAACAACTTCTGTGAAAGGGTAGTTCAGAGAAGGCAGGTTAACTGAATGCATGCCTACCAGGTGAAATGCAGAGTCATGTGCAAAGCAAAGCCTTTGGTGCTGTTCCTGAATTTCATTGCAGTGATTTCAGAATATCTAACCTATAGTCACTTTTATTTCAGACATTTTGAAAGAATTGACAACTGAACTGAAACATTTCCTTTACTGACATTAGTATCTCATTAAAAGCCTATAAATCTTTATAAGAACAATTTCATGTTCTTCTTAATTAGTTGTGGTTACCTGGAGTGTAGGTCTGGGAACGGTGGAGAAAAATGTGCCCGGATTCACATCTCTCTTGTAAAGAAGAGGGACAGATGCTTTCCATGTTTCTGAATTCCTAGAGCTGTGCAATTTCGTGGTTGTCACAGCAAGCCAGTGAGGCAATAAGAACAATGAATAGCAACTCGTTAGTACTGTGCGGTCCCCATGAAGATGCAGTTTTGTTTGACCAGTGGTGAAGGAAGCATCCTGTGGCACCGATCAGCCATAGCTCCTTTGTTGGCCAAAAGTATTGACTGTTTGCCATTCTTAAAGGAAATCTCAAGTGACAAGTCTCACGAGAAACTGAAGGGTACATTAACTCTGCTGTTTAGATTACTTTTGTTCATAAGATTATCTCGATTTGCTTTAGAGCAGTATTTTCACGGAGAAGTACTTAGGAAGTCTGGGGGAAGATATGTAGCCGCCCATAAGACTGGGAATGCTGCTGGCACTGGGTAGGTGGGGTTCTAGGAGGTCTGCCACGTGAAGGCCAGACTTGAACCAAAAGGAATCTTCTTATAATTAATAGAATCCTCCTATGCAATGAAAGAAAACTTACAGATATCATTAGACTCTGGACAAGAGAGGTCGCTGTGGCAGACAGCATTGTGAGAAACTGTTCAGGCTCCACAGAAATGCTTTTCTATACCATTTGCTGCATGTCCTTGGAATAAAGGAAGAAACCACGCAAGCCGAGGAGACACATGGCTTGTGCCATTGCTGACATTAATAACCCATTGTTTTGGAGGGAAAGGGTGATTTGAGCGTCAGAGATGCTTGCTTAAGAGAAAAGGCAAATTAATTAAACTGTCAAATTATTTCTCTAAGGTAGTACGTATTCAAATGATTCTTGGATGCATAATTATGCTTCTGCAGGGGCGCTGAGGGTACATTTTTTCATTTTCTTTGTGTTCCAGTTTATGACTACTTGCAATTCAGCACAGTACCAACTACCATTGTACATGGAATGAAGGAAAATTTTACAGCATAGAAAATTTGTATCTCTGCTAAATTTGTGCATATGTGGGTATAGGCAGTGTGCATAATTGGTGTATGTTTTCTTTATGAAGCAGTGACCTCTAGAAGAGTGAATAGTTACATTTCTATATTTCAATACTTAAGACTTCTTTTAAATTAAAATCAACTTAACTAAGATATATGTATAATTTTAAGCCCTTAACGTAAGTATTTTAATTTTAATTGAGTATTTAAAACCACTAAATGCTGAGATTTACTTCTTTATAGTAATTTTCATCTATAATTATTAATTTTCATCTATAATTATAATTCCCTATTAGAGTGTAATAGATCACTACACATTTATATATGTAGCAGACTCTCCCAAGTAGACAGATTCTAAGCAAAAATAATGTTCCAGTAAGAAATGCAACTAGGTTAATGCAACTTCTAGGTTTTTCTGCCTGTCCCTCACTACCCACCTTAACCAAATGGACACACATAAACCTTCTTTGCAAGGACACTCAAGAGCTCACAAAAGACTAGCAACTATTCCAGCTTACTGTAATTGTGTGCCAAAGTGGAAATTCATCAGGAAGATTCCAGTTTTAAAAAATTGCTAAGAAAGGGAAACATTTAAATCCAAGACTTCTTGTCAGTTCCATTTTGTAAAATTTAGAAATAGACTTACATATTCTTGTTAGGATTTGGGATACTTAAGGAGTGAGGAGTGTGGAAAATGCACTTTAGTAAACACTCATTGAGCTTGTAACCAAACGTGCTGGTTCTTGGAACACTGAAGATAGGTAACTTCCTTGCTCTTGAAGGTCGGATCATCTGGGCTTTCTCTCTAAATTGTTTTTTTCTGTTTTTTTTTCTTTCTTTCTTTTTTTTTTCTGGAGGTTCTGGAAAATTGCTTTAGGGACATTGAAGGAAATAATCGAGTTAGAAGAAGATTCAAATAGACACTTCAAATCAGAAAGGAAAAGAGATGGAAGAAAGTGGGAGAAAAGAGAGAGGAAGGCAAAGCAAAAATAGTTATGGCACATCCTATATGTGTGTGACCTTCCCATGGCTAACATGCTGCAAACACACATTAACATAAATAACAATTATAAAGACAAGAAATTTCATATTTTTACTTTGATTATGTTACAGATGATAAAAATAAATATTTTTTATTCCATCTCAATTAATAATTTTCCTGAAATGGTTGGATTATTTTAAAAATATTACTCTTCCTGGATGGGAAGGAAGCTCATAGGTTCTGGGTAGTCAACAGTCAGGGCCGCCATGTTCTGGAAGCGTGACCTGAGCAGCCTTGTCAGTAGCCCAGTGGTACTCTCAGCCTCAGAATTTCACCTCATGAAATGAGATGAAATGATCATGGAGATTTTGTAGTTTACTGGAAAATATTTCTTTGTTACATGTAAAATTAAGTGTTTGTTTTGAAATCTTTCAGGCAAATTCATATTCCAAGTACATGTTTTCTTGGTTATCTTGTTTGTTCATACATAAGTGTATGGGGGTGTTTGTCTAGACCTTGACAAGCTCGGCATCACCTATGTGGAAACATGAAAACTCTACAATAAGTCAACTTGAATACATTTTTTTCATTAAACGTTTTGAAATAGACACATATATTAAAATTACTTTGTTTTGAAGTTGCCACAGACTGTACTAACTGTACTTTTTCATTTATTAAATTTGATGTAAGTTGACCACAAAAGGCAATTTTCTTCAGGAATTTTTATTATTCATATTTTGAACAAAAAGTTGAGATGCAAATAGTAGCACATTTTTATGAAAGGAACTTCTAAAAGATCTTGTCTTAAAACATATTATTTATTGTAGTAAAGATTTTGAAATAAAGATTTAAGCACATTAGCCTCGTTTTTTATTTAGGCTGGTGATTTCAACAGCCTATAACAGTTTTTAAAAAAATCTTACTTCTGAAGTTTTGTGGCAAAATAAAAACAAAATAAAAATGCTGCAAACCTACAGGAGCATCTTAGTATTTATTATCTCTGTTGTGCTCAGGGATATTTCAAAGGATAGAGAGAAACATAATATATACAAATTAACATATATAAACAACTCACTATTAGTTATAATACATGGGAAATGTACTTAATGGATCTGGCCTTGTTTCACTAAAAGTACATAGTTCTGTCCATTCTCTTTATGTTGTTATTGGTACTTGGTTGCTTATGATCAAATTATGCACTTAGTTACTTTATCCAGAGAGAAAAAATTGTACTGATTTTTCTCACACCTTGCCTGTTCAAGTTTTATGTACTTTATTTTCATGTCTATTGCTCAAAGCTAATGTAACTGTGCTATTATTTTAAGCATCCTTGTCTTTCAGAATTGAGTAGAATAAAACTTAACTCTAGTTTTAATTAGGTAATTTCACATATTATTATTTTTTTGAATTAGAAGGCACACACATAACAGGAAATCCAGCCCAACAACAGGCAACATGCAGAGCATTCTATGATACCAAATCTGTCTACTCTGGCATTTCAGGGTGAGCAGTGGAATGATCCCAATGAACATGGAAATTCTTCAACTCCAGCTTCACTTGTGGTCAGCTCATCTCGTTATATATATTAAGGGAGCTATGCTAGTTATAGGGTTAACTTAGAAATAGGACAGATAGAATGGGTTAATGGTGTTTATTTGCAGTCATACAGCTCTTAAGAAATTGATGAAATTTGCTCACAAAAGGAGTGTGATTTCTCCTTTAGGCTTCTACATACTTTGCAGTGCTTACTTCATGCCCCTTAGTGTTTTAACCCAAATGTCAGTTTGTGCCCTTGCTGAAACAGCATTGAGGAGAGAAAGAATCTCATCAGCTTTATTGATAGGGAAGCTTACAAGTTCCTTCAAGTGCACACATAGTCACTTAGCAGGAAGTGACTTAATTTTTAATATATATGACCCTAACATTTCCCTCTCACATAGTATTTTGCATTTTAGAGTATGCTAAGTATTTTTTTCAGAAACGTATATCCATAATTTTCCAACCCAAATATTTCAGGGAATTAAGATTCCATAATTCATGGCAAATCCTGAACTGATGTGCGTATATCCATCGTTTTATTTTCCTCACTTATGGTGGACATTTATATCTGTCATTTCAATCAGATTAATGTATTTGCTTAGGGGATACTGCCTCCCATTATTCTGGTATGCAATGGTACATCCAGGTTGTGCATTTTAATATCTTTTTAAAATCTTAAAATTTCTAAACTTCCAGTCAATGTGTTCTCAAAGATTTGAAATAAGGGATCTACACAAGCAAGAACCTTCACTGTTCAGATTGACTTATGCTACCTCTTTTACCTTATTAAATATTTTATGGTTGTAGTTTTACTGCTTAACTACTTCACTGTCACTTTTCAGGTGAGTTATAATTACATCCAGTAACATGGGCTATTCATAACTGGAAACCACTAGAAGACAGTCTTAGCAAAATGTTGTGAGAAAACAAGATGACTCAGGCTCTTCTTGGGGTATGCTATTCTCATTTAATATTTTATTCAATTCATTTCAAACAGAGAATTTGGGTGTTGTTTTCATTCTTTCTTTATAAAAATAAAAATGATCTAGAACTCATGATATTTACAGGGCCTCTACCAAAATCTTTTATATTTGTGTTTTTAATATTGTTCAAATAAACTAACAGTGTTTGAAAATCCTGACCTTAATGTTTAAATGTATAGGCCTTGGATTTAATATTAAGTTACGTGGAATACCACTGTTATGGTTTGTGTCTGCATGTCCCCCCAAAGCCTCATGCAGTCATGCGGTGGGTTCCTAGAGTTTATAGTTAATTCATGGTCCAAGGCTGGGATTATGAGTGTGAGAGCTACACCAGCCCTGGGGCAGATAATTTGCATACAATGTAAGGAAGGGGAAGAGGCTTCGTACTGGAGTTCCTCCCTTTTGTTCTTGTTGCTTTTGCTATTTTCTGCTACCATGAACTGTTGCCACCTGCCGTATGCCACTCTGCCTTGGAGCCAGCCAAGTATGGACTGAAACTTCCACAAACTGTGAGCTAAATAAACCTTTCCTTCTTTAATTTTGGGCATCAGGTATTTTGTCTTAGCAATGAGAGAAAAATAACTAAGACAACCCTGTGACAAAGGAATTCCAGATTCAGTTTTAGGTACTCTGAGAGTACAAAGGTGAGTGAGAGACCAAACACACTCTTCATATTGATTTTGTAAAGGGAAAGATAATGGAGTATTACTCTGCCATAAAGAAGCATAAGCTCAAGTCTTCTGCTGAAGAATGGATGCACCTTGAGATCATAAGGTTAAGTGAAGTAAATCAGACACACAGCTTAAATGTCACACGGTTTCTCTTTCATGAGAAACCCAGAGTACATAAAGCAAAATTAAAGACAGATGAAAGGAAACAGGAAGAAAACTCCTTTGTAAAAGAGAGGCGGGGAGCAAGAAGCAGAAGGAGGAAAGGGGAAGGGAGGTGAAAGAGATGGAGCGAAGAATTGTCATGCCTTCTGCATAGGTACCGACGCCTGGAGAGAAATGTAGTCAGCATGTTCTGCAAATGTGTTCTAATAAAAACCGAGAACTAACGAAAAGAGTGAAGGAGAAACTATCCCACAGTGCAGGGATCCCTTCCTCCGCCGGAGAACACACCCCAGTGCGTAGCTTTCTTTGCAAACCTGTGTATGATCATGAGTGAGCTGGCTGCTTTCTGACCCTAGATTTAATTGAAAGGTCTTTGTGGAGAACTTTGAAAAGTGTCCTGCAGTGAGAATTACAGGAGATGGATGCCTGGCTCACGCAGGAAGAAGGGAGACTGGTCTTATTCCATTCCTGGGAAAGTAAGAAGCAGGGAGAACATCACCAGGAGTTTTGTCGGCTCTTCCTGGAAAGGGAGCACACTGTGTAAGCGCCAGTCTAACCTGCTTGAAGGGAGGGATAGGACCTCTGTGATTGTCCCATTCGTGTACAGCTCCTAAAGACCGTGCTGTAATCCTATGTTCACTTACTCTGTATGAAAAAACATTGGAGATAGATTAAATAAAGATGAACAGAGCCAATTAGTCCCAAATGAGCTGGCAAATCTGGAAGGTGAATTTATTTTCAACAACAGTCTCCAAGATGGACACGGTTGCAAGACCATCCTGGTCTGATTCACACAGCTCCTGTATGATTGAAAGATACTCTCCACATACACACACACACACACACACACACACACACACTTTGAAACTCACCCTGCGATTGTTGGCTGGCTTTTATCCTTTAAGGTAATACACAAGAAAGAGAATGCGTATTTTAACTGTTTATTTAGTAACCAGTACAGTATCATCTCTATCAGACTTGGTAAATATTTATTGAATGAATACACAGTACATGTAGAGAAACTGATAATGAGAATAGAATTGCATATGGGCTTAAATGGAAAAACACATTGTCTATCTCATAGGATTCCTATTTGAACAATTTTGAAATGCTTGAGTACTGCCTGGTGCATAGAAAACTTTATAAGTGTTAGTCACTGCATTTAGTAAATTTAGTCCTGTGGGACATTAGGAAATATTCCACCAACCAAATTCAGATATAAGAATCAGGGATTTATGGTTGTGTAACAGCAAAGTGCTGACTAAGAACCTAGTAGCACTGAAGTTCAGAGACAAAAATCAGCTGGATTTGCACCAGCAGACCCCACTCGGATTGTTCCCAAGGAAGCTGGCCCCTGACAGTTCAGGGAGGGAGGTGTTATGGGGATAGCAAAGCAGAAGTACAAAGGCAGAGTAGCTTGTCACTTGGGCACTGGCTCTTACAATGGGCATCACGGTGACCAGTTGTTTCTGGGAAACAGAAGTAACAGAAAGTGAAGTCCACTGGAGGTTGCCTGGGCAACAGAAACCAACAGAAACTGACATATACTGGCGGGGGGGGGACGATTTCTGTTAGAGTTGATGCTGGTGGGTATTAATGACTGAGCTGTGAAAACACTGATGTTAATCATGCCTGCATTCTCTTTTGTGGTCTTTGTGTCAAACTTAATCTAAATAGATTCTGACTCTGTGAACTGAGCAGTGATTTTGGATACCATGATAAAATTTTTAAGTGTAATGCATGTGATTATAAAGGTAAAATTGAAATCACTGGGCCCAGTTTTATGTATTACTCTCAAACTCACTAATCTGAATTTTCCTATAGTATAGTGACTTCAAGATTAATTCTAATATTTTGATTCCTATATCTTATTAAACATATAAACAGGATTAATAAAAGTGTAAGCTATGAGCTCAGGCAGAGCAAGGGTCACCCTATTATTGCTTCACTAAATATGAACTACACCAAACATGTGGACACATGGTTGAACAATATTGATGTGAACTACTAGACATGCTTTAGGATTGATCCCTAATTATGTCTAGAGGTCTTTCTTTGGAGAGTGGGTATAAATACTAGCTATGAAGAAATGGAACTGAATATGTGGACATTTACAAGGTTCCTTTCATGTGATGCTCCTCTGCTCTGGTGGATGGCCTAATGTGGAAGCACCTGGCTCAAGCCTAGTTACTTTTATTATGGGAAATATATTTATACTGGAATTAGCTTTTGTTTCTTGTCTGACTTGTGTTCAGTTCCTGCCTAGGTCGTTACTTCCTAGTGGAGTCTTGCATGGGAGAAAATTACAGTCTGGTTGTATTCAGCGTCAGACACAGCGAAGACAATAAAGCACAAGCGCACAGAGTAAGAGAAGTAGTTAATATCCATTAGTCCACAAGAGAAGGCTGGAGCCAATCAAGGTCAGTGGGAATAAAACCAGCAGGTTGAATTCAACCAGTAGATTGGCAGGTGGATGAGTGGGGAGTGATCCTAGGCTTTACAGGATCCTAGCAGTACCTAGCAGGGTTCCCTCAGCCAATTCTCACCGCTGGGTGTTGCATAGGCAGCTGTGTGTTCTTGGGATCACACTGTGAATGACAGAGAGGTTGTCAAAGGAAACTTATTGACATAGTTCTTGTGGAGTATGGGGATTAATTAGGCAAGTCAGGTGGGTTGTGTCTACATGTCCCAGAGGGAGTTGGTTACTCGGAAGTCATTGTATGTGGCAAATATCTAACTTTAACACATTGTTGAACTAGGAGGAATCAAAGAAGTATGGGTAAACCCTATTTCTGGTATTAGAAAGTTAAATCTCTTTTCCAAGTCAATGTCAGGGCAGCATATAGAAACTCACTGCATATCATCACTGATGTGATTTCACTTAGGTAAACTGACACAATTAGGGGGGAAAAGCACAATGTTTTGAATTGTGCCTACAATATATTTATAAAGCAACTCCTTTGCTAGCAGATGGCTTTTTGTAAAACATGTGAAATTATGATTACAGATTGAGCATCCTAATTCCAAATATTCCAGCCTGGAACTGCACAGTGCAAAACAGTACATACGACTTCATGTGACAAAGTTAAAGTGAAAATTGGTGCAAATGTCAGTAAAAGCCTGAGGGGCAATGGACAGATGAGGGCTACTCCTGTCACAAAGCAGGATGACAGTGATCAATTTTTTTAACACAAGATAAGTGGATCAATCTAAGGAATCTTCAAGAGAAACCTTCTTACTACTAAAGTCACCCTATGATATTGGTAGGTCAACAGTTTTGCCAGATGTGCAGATATCAACACAGAGACACAAGAAGGATGAAAAGGCAGAGTAGCACTTTGTAAAGGACAACATCAACTGCCTAGCAGCAGATCCCACAGAAAAGGGTATTAATAGAATCCTTCAGAAAATAACTCAAATGAATGATTCTATGGTGACTTAGTGAGATTAGAAAGACAAATATTTTAATGAAATGAGGAAAGAATTCATAATATAAAAGAGAAATTCAGCTAAGATGTACAGATCATAGGAAGCAAATAAACCAGGAGTGGTGGCACACACCTGTAATCTCAGAGCTCCAGAGGGTGAGGCAGAGGGATTGTAGCAAGCTTGAGGCCAGCCTGGGCTACACAGCGAGTTCAAGGTCACCCTGGAGTACAGAGTGAGACCCTGTCTCGAAACAAACAAACAAAAAAGAGCAAACATACACCTTGGAACTGAAGAATTCAATAAATCACACACGTAAAAAAAAATGAGCATCTCAGTAATGTACTGGATCATGTAGAAGAATTTCTGAACATGAAGACAGGTGTTTTGAGATAATACCATCAGATAAAGATATAGAATTGAAAGAAATTGTAAAAATTAAGAAAGGTTATGAGCCTTATGGAACAGCATTCAGTGTGAGTCAGGGTTTGAGTTATGTACTCCTGTGCTATGTTCTCAAAAGCAACAGCCTGTTATACTTTTTTTCACTTTTCAAACATGTAATTCATTATATTAGAATAGAAACAAAGATTTCAGAGAAAAAGTTGCAGATCACATCTATATCTTTCTTTGGTGACAGAATTGAATTGTTTGTTATACACATCTATTTGGCACTGGTCAGTGTTGATTATAGATGTACAATGTCTGAGTTAAATAATGTGAAGATTCTGAGAATTGTATAAATACAATATTGAAATGGCTGATTGAATTCTCCCTCATATATATATTGTGTTTGTGTTAAGTGGACAGTTCTGTTGGTTATCTTCTCTCTTATCTCAGTCAATTTTATCCTTCCCTTCCTTCCTTCTCCTCCACATATAATGGTAATCAGATCAGTGCTATAAGAGGAAGGAGTTATTCAGACCCATCACTGAAAGGTGAGTGATGACCTGTGTTGTTGCAGAATCTGAGATCCGAGATACAGAAAGATGGGTATTGTTCAGTATCAGCGCAACCAGTCTAACTAGCCCATATGATAGCAGATTGCCCAGCCAGTAGACAATGGAAGAGCGAAAACCCTGAAGTATGATTTAACTTCTTTGTTTGGCCTCTTCCTATATAATTTGGAGAATTTCTAAAGAACTAAATTTGACCAGCACTTCCATCTCACCTTTATAAAACAAAAATCTTCCATTAAAATGTTATGAAAGACAGTCAGATAGAAAACGTGAATAGAATATGAAAAGATTCTGAACTTTTCAATAACAGTTCTTTCCTTCCTCAAAGTGGAAATCTATTGACTGTAATCAACTGGGTTGGCTGTGCACACTGTTTCTGCTAGAGTCTGCCTAGGGTTTTCAAAGCACATTTTCAGAACGGAAGCATATTAACATATAATGCTTTTCTTTAATTTTAGAAATTCTACCCCTAACAAGAAAGTTTGACCTTATGTAATTGTCTTTTCTTCCTCTAAATTTGTGGCCTGTCTTTGCATATTTGATTCTCATTCTTCGTATAGGCTTGCTTGCCTTTGAGCAAATATAATATTGATTTTCTTCTCTGAAGTTATGTTTTCTTGCAAACAGAAATATTTTTCAGATCAAATGATATGCCATTTATTTTCTATTACTAAGTTTTTGAATAAGATGGATTGCTAACATGATGGAACATTTACTAAAAGTTCTGACTCTACCAACAAAGATGTATCACAGATAGTTGTAGGAAAGGCATTTCATTTAACAAATTTCACAAGTAATACTTGGTGAAACAGTGTGGAAACTGAAAACAACTCAAGCAAACCTGTGGCTAAAAAAATTTCTAGTAGCATCTGCTGGGTTGGAAAATTTGTGTGCTCCTCCTGCTTTATGTTAGAACCTAAGTCATAGTGTGAAGAGGTGAGGCCTGTATTAGGTCATTAAATCCAGAGGCGGAGGTCTCATGAATGCAATTTGTGATCATAAAAAATGCAAGAAATTACCTAGGCCCCTTTTATCCTTCTGCCTTCTATCATGTGAAGGTGCAGCACCAGAGCACTGAATTAATTAATGAAATTACCTTTAATTAATTCTTTTTACATTGACAGATAATCATCACAGTGACCTGGAAGGCCATATTCAAATGTGGAACACACGAGCTCCTTAGAATCCTGCACCAAACAGAGCAGTATGGAGAGAGGTGAATGCCAGGCTCCCCACTCTTCTCCCCATCTCTGATGTTCCTGAATCACAGGGGCCTTTTCCTACCCTGTAGCAGTGTGCAGTTCTATGGCAAAGACATTCCCAGATTCCTCTTGTACACAGAAGTCAATTCTTATAGTACAGTCAAGTTTTTGGAGACACCAGCAAAGCTAGAAGTAACAAGCATTCTTCTCCGGGCAGTGACAATTCTTGATACTAATTGCTAGCAGTATGGTTCTGACAAGAGGACATGGTATGCAGGTACAGAAGGTGGCTTACTGAGCAGTGGATGAGTGAGAGGTTCTCTAAAGTGTGGGGATCCCCTGGTGTTTGAGTGTGCGGCTGATACGGTAAACTGACATATGTTTACATCTGTCTATTGCTTATATGATCTCAATTAACTAAACATTGGTCTGGTGGCACCCTGGTACAGGTTAAATTCCTGCTGCACACTGTATGAAGCAGTTAGTCATCTTCTACCTCAGTTTCTTCACTTGAAGATTGTAGACCATCGTTGTCCCTAATTCCAAGGGATTTTATGGATACTGAGCAAGTTAGTGTTTCTAAAGTCCTTAGTGTGTTTTCTAACCCTGATAAACACTTTGTGTTTGCTTCTAAAAGTAAAACAAGTACTTTCCTAAGTTGTGCAAATGGGAATAATAAAAGGTCTGACTCAGAGTTGTTACAATGGATAAAGAAGATAATTACTATACAGCACGTATGTAGTGACTGCCAGTAGGTATTAGTAATTGTATCAATATTTTAAATGCGAGAAAGTAATTAGAATATGGCTCCTGATGTATATCAAGACATTGAATTTATCATATTTTTACTGTTATATATTTTATATATGTTGCCTTTTCTTTCAATCAAAATTAAGGAAGATTGTCCACTTTCTTTAAAAGTTTAAAAAATAACTATTTAGAAGTTGCATGGTCTTTCATGGGCAATAGTCAGAATAACTCTAATCCTACTTGTAGAGAATTGTCCATTCACTCAGATTAGGCACATGTTTTATATGTCCATCGTGCCACATAGATGCATTTGCGATAAAGTTCTGGATTTCTCTTACATGACATACACTGCAGTAGTAAGATACAGCCAGTTGGATACACTGATTCCAACTCTTTCTCTTGAAAGCAGCTATGCAAATATTTGGACAAACCCTAAAATATGTTACCTTCACGGAAAGAACCAAATGATTTCAGAGGGTCCATGAGACTCAGGCTCCGTTCTTCCGGAAGTTGTTTTAAACGAACTTGAGAACTGATCATTTTGGTGCCTCCATTTATTTATCTTTGAAAAGAAAAAAAAAGAATTTAACATTTCCTCAATACCCAGAAATAGTACACAATGACATGATTTTTAGATCATGCAAAATATCAGTCATCTTCTTAAAATTTCTAGCATCATCTATGTCTTTAAATTGGTTACCCACATACAGTAATTCATAAAACTGTGTGAAGTGTTAAAATACTGTTCTGTTATTGTTGATAAGTTCAGATTAAAATATCACTCATACTTTATTTGGTGGAGTTACAAATGTTATACAATGTCTTAAAAGCTATTTTTGAGGGAAACTGCAAATGAATTATTCAGATTTGCAATGCATTCTAATGTGGACATGTTCAAATGATTCAAGGTTTTAGCCTTGTAATTTATTACTAAGATAATTTTGAATCATTCATTTTATACATATATGTATACATGTATATATATGTGTGTGTATGTATGTGTGTGTGTGTGTGTGTGTGTGTGTGTGTGTGTATCTGAACCTTTAAGCACTTCAGTTTTCTGATTCTTCTGAATTTAATAGTCTTGTTGGAAACTATTTTCTGAAGACAGTCACATCTTTGTCTTCAAAACTGCCAATGTCTATATATTTCGAACTAATCCAATTTCTTTGAAAGACCACCAGTCAAAGGGTGGAACATTGAGACATAAAGGTCTATAAAGTTGAGAAAAATACGTTTGTGACAAAGGATATGATTCTCTCACCCAGGACTGACTTGAATCCAAATCCTATAGTAGATGAAAGGTTAATCTTGCGAAGGTCCATAAAATATGTGAACATGTATTTTTTTCAGTTTTGATCTTCTAGCCATCTAGACCTAACCCAGTTCTAAATTTCATTTTTATGTCACACATAATTTCTAAGTAAGACTGAGTCAATAAAATCTAACATCTCTGCACTTATAAGAGTAACTGGCCTCATTTTTTAATAATAGGCACCCAAAAAGGTGTTATGAGAATGGCCCAAAATAATTGAAAGCAAATAAATCTGAGAGAGTGACCAGTGGCCCATCCTTACTGTCATTTAAAGGGTCATCTTTTCCCTTCCTGTATCCCTACCTAGAGATTTTGCTTTGCATTTTCTTTAGCCACATCCTTTGGGTCACATTGGCAATAAATAACTGGTCCAATGAGTTGTCCTCAATAGTGAGTGAGCCACCCTCCTCTGTCCACCACTGCTTCAGATGCTTATCTTATAATAATCTCACTTGACAGTGAGGGTCATGTACTGGTTAAATGGACACTGCCTTCTGTAACAAGTAAACTTAAAAATGAATAACAGCCAAATTTGCTCACATGAAGTCTAAAATAGGTTTTCTTGGGACACAGGTAGCAGGCCCCCAACTAGTGACTTGAGGAGCCTGCATCTTTGCAACTTCGTCCTTCTTGAGCTATGTCCGGGACCGGAGTGCCACTCCACATCATCCCGGTGTAGTGAGAGGGCACTGAGATTCCTGCACTGGGAACTCCTTCATGGGTGGCGCTCAGTTTACTGGAACTCATTACAAAGGAAATTAAGAAATGCAGTATTACTGATGAACAGAGGGTTCAATTTAATAGTAGGTGCAATTGATGTTCCAGAAAACTTTACAGTAATTTAAAAGTAACAATTCAGTACTTAAGTGACAACACTTGGTTAATGTGTTAATTGGGAGCTATTTCATATAGGCTATTTCAGTATTATTCATGGGCAACTTCCGGAGAGATGAAAATGTAGACACTGCTCATGAATACTTAATAATTATAACTTCTCAACTCTTTGAACAAGGAAAGATTTTCAGGCAGAAAAAGTATGCTTAGGTAGCAGGGGGATTTTGTGTATTAGGTGTTAAATGGAAATCTTCAAAAGACACGTGTTACCATTTCTCTGCTATCTGCTTTTCCTTACCCAGCACACTGGATCTGTAAATAGATGTTCACTGGGACAAAATTACCAACTACATGAACAATTACCAATTCTGAGCATCAAGGAATGCTCCTGAGTTAGGAAAAAAATATTATTAAATGTGTTGATTTTACTAAACTGTGTTTTCTCCGACGGCCTGTAAGTCTTGATCTCGCCAGCATGCATAAAGTAGATGAAATGCTTCCACTTTTTCTTTTAGGCTGGCTTACTGCAGTCTATCTGCTGGGACTGAGACAAGGGTTGGGTCTGCTCAAGACTCGGCTGCATGATCACTTCTTCTCCGCCGATTTTCTCTTCATTCTACGAACAGAGTAGAGTAGCATCCAGGAAGACTTTCATTTGCATATCTTATGTATTGTAGGGTTTCCCTCCAGGAAGAGAGAACAGACTTCGGAGGCTAGATGCAGAAATGAAAAACATTTAATTAACCTATGCATTTTTAGTCTAATCTTTTCAGAGTTTCAGTGGAAAAAAGCAAGCTTTGGCCATTATTTCATAGCATTTGTGTAAGGCCTGAATTTTGATTTAAATTATACCTCTTATGTTATTTATTACAAAATTTTACATCTTAACATTTTAGAAAGTGTAGTTATGACAATATACAAGAGGAGGATTTAGGGAAGGAAGGAGTCTCCGGACAGTAGTTTTAGAAATCAGATTAATGATGTAACATTAAAGTAGGTAACCATTAGTAATTCTTTTAAGATACTTTATAAAACAGTTTCTTATTTTTTCACAGATAATCATTTGTAGGTAATAATGAAATGAATGGTTTTCAAGATATCTACACTGTGCATAAAGGTGAATATAGACTTTTTGGGGGAGTGAGCTTTGATATTGACTCGACATTTTGACCAATTTCTCAGTTACTTTTTTCTCATTGCTGGGACAAAATACCTAATGACCAAAATTAAGGAAGGAAAGGTTTATTTAGCTTACAGTTTGTGGAGGTTTCAGTCCATACTTGACTGGCTCAGAGGCAGAGTGGCACATGGCAGAGGGCAAACGTTCATGAGGCAGAACACAGCAAAAACCGCAAGAGCAAAAGAGGAGGAATAGCCACAAGCAGTCTTTTTCTACCCTACATTGTAACCAGGCTACCCCCACCCAGGGGGCGTGTAGCACTCCCATAATCTCCACGCCCTCCTCTTCCACAGGTGCAGGCTGTATACAAAGTAGGCACCCTGGCTTCCTGCTGAGTCACTCAGCCAAACCTCTAGACTCCCCAAATTGACACAATGTATCAACCATATCACCTAGTGTACTTGCAAAGGTATGCCAGAATATTAATAATCTTTCAGGGAGAAAAAATATGGAATTTCCCCCCACCCAGTCAATGAACTAATGAATTTTCCCCACAATAATAATTGCAAATGTATTATTACCTGAAGTAGTCAATGACTGTAAACTTTAAGCTTTCAGCAAACACTACATTGTGGTTACTTTTTAACTTGACATGAAACAATATGCTGTCAAGTTAGCAATCAATAATATTTAGTGACAACTTTTGTAGAAGTTTAGAATAAGGAATTGGCCAGTGGCTGCCAGTTCTGGTTTAGATAGGCCTCCTAAGAATATATTTTCCTTCTTTAGAAATGTTAATGCTGATAAAATACTTTCACCTATGAGGTTATTTTATTGTAAATATAGACTTAAGTAAACCTCTCTTTTAGAATAAACATTATATTTCCTCATTAATTTAGTCAGTGAAAAAATTTCAAAGGCAGCATAGACAGTTTGTAAATGTCTCATACCTAGTTTCTGTGATCACAAACCTGTGAAATTATTATGGTCTCTGGTCTGCTTAAAGAGCCAATATTGTTCTATTATCATTAAATAAAACCCATGTTTTATTCATATGTTCTTAGCTTTTATCTAGTGACTTTCTGTTCTTTCTCCCCAGGTCCAATCCAAAATTTCCTATTATATTCTGTCCTCATGTCTTCTTTGGTTCTTCCCAATGTGACAGTTTCTAAAATTTTCCCTGCTGTTATAGATGTTTTTCTATTTAACAACTAAAGGAGTGCTCTAATTTTAGAGGTGGGTTATTATTCATGCTCTTTGTTTTGTATTAGCCCACGTGTACAGTACACAGTTACATTCCTTCTATGGAGTTGGTGCGTGGATACACGCATGTTCATTCCCCTTATCACTGCCTTTTCCTCCTGTCCTTCACTCTGCCTTACTTCCAGCTCTTGATTCCTTTCCATTTGTGAAGGACCTACCCCGATTTCCTTTAATCTATCTTTTATTTTTCTCTTTATTTATAATTTGGGTTACCCATAGAGGAGAAACCGTGTGTAATATAGCAGTCATTGTTAATTCTTATAATTTTGTTTTGAAACCCTACATAATTTTTATTGTTTTTGCTTTGTTTTGTTTTTGTCTACATGGTTGGTATTTTGCTATTGTTCTTTTTCATTATTCTCTTTTAAATGAAAATTCAAAAAGAAGAGAAACCATGTGATATTTAAGCTCATGTATCTGATTTATTTTACTGAGCATAGTTTTGAATAGTGGCTGAATATATTTTTTTCCTCTTCCTCTTCTTCTTCTCCTCCTCCTCCTCCCCCTCCTCCTCTTCTTCCCCCTACTTTCCTTCTTTCTTCTTTTATTCCTCGTCCTCCTCCTAGTCCTCCTTTTGCTCCTCCTCCTGATTCTCCTTCTCCTTATTTCTCATTCTTTCATTCATCTCATTCTCACTTACATTTTTTCCAGGAATTGAACCTTGGGTCTCACGTTTCCTAAGCATGGCCTACGCCTTTGAAATGCACCCTGCCCTGGGGCAGGTATATTTTAGAATGCTTATATTTGGGCTCGAACATCAATGTTCTTCTTCCTTTGGACATTGCAGTCCCTGGCCTTGGATGTTAGGACCTATGCTACTGGCCCTTATTCCCACCTTTTGCTCTTAGACTTTCTTGGTTCTTCAGTTTACAGACATGGCATATTATGGGACTTATCAACCTTCAAAATTGTGTTAATCAACCCCAATAACAGAGCATCTCTGAGTGTGTATGTGTGTGTGTGTGTGTGTGTGTTTCCTATTCTGCTTTCCCTGAAGTCTCTGAGTAAAACACTATTCTATGGGTAAACAATTGATTCTTATATACAGTATTAATCTTGTATTCTGCAAATTTGATACAATCACTCTTTCCATGAGGAATTTTATATTTTGTGCACTTTTTTACACAATCATTTCATCTCCATATAAGATATCTTTATTTCTTCCTGTCAAATAACTGTAACTTTCACTGCACCAGGTAGGGCTTTTGGTATTAAATTGGATAGGAGTGAATGGAGAAAAAGGGTACTTTTTTTTTGTTTTCAATTTTAGGAAACAGTGTCCAGTTTCTCACCATGAAGCACAATATTAATAGTAGGCCTTTGATAAGCATACTTGTCTATTTGAAAGAGTTTCCTTTTCCTGAATTGCTGAGAGCTTTTATCTTGCATGAGTACTGAGTTGTGTAAAATACTTTTTCAGCATTATTTGATATTACCAGATTTCATTTTCCCACCAGGATTCAGACCTTAGCAAAGTTCTTCCCTCTGAAACAGGCCTTGTCATTTTTCACAAAGGTTACTCCGACCCTTCTTCTGGAACTCAGAGAGGGCCTTTCCCATGATATTTATTCACTTGAGTTACTGGACATGGGGAGAGTCATAGATTTCCCATCTCATGCTGCTTCATACCGAGCCTCCTGGAATTTATGAAAATCACTAGCTAAGTTTTCCTTCTGGTAATGGTTCTACATATAAGTACATTTTGTTTGTATCTTTATAAATGAAAATGACTCTCCATAATTGGAATGGCAGTTTGCTTCATAAACTCAAGTTCTATCTTGTGTCTAAGAGGATCACCGATTTTTTAATTTGCTCAGATTTTCTGGTTCTTAAAGACAGTAAGGATGCCTGCTGATTTTTTTGCATATTGGTAGTAAAATATGATGGTTTTTCTTCTTGTAAATGTTTAAAAAATTTTTGTACTCACATTTAGAATGACAAATAATGTTTTCATGTTTGCTGATTTTTCAGGAAGCCAAATAGAAACAAAAATAAACATATCTCTTCACATATGAATGTGAAAATGTTGGATGTTTGAAGAATCAACATCTAAGCTTAAAGTTAAAAACATAATTTTTATTGAACATGTTTAGTAACATAAAAATTCAAAACAAACAACAGCAAAATCTTCTAGAATGCAAATCCCATAACAAAGGAAATGCCAAGCTGAAAATGCTGTGCATTTTCATTTTTGTGAAAAAAGCAGACCTTAAAGTAAAATGCATTACTGCAGATAAGGAAGGATCCTGATGATAAAATGAAAAGTAGTAATTCTGAAGCTGCCTTTCCACAAATATATAGAAAATCTTGTAGAGAATGGCAGCTGAGGATTGGGCTCACTTAATATAAAAATTTCTGTAATGCTTCACCAATTGTAAATTTAAAACTAGTCACAGATTTAATGTCTAATCTCATTTTGATTGTGATTAAATAACTATGACTGAATGGAAGTGAATCAATTAAAATGTGAAGGCACAGAGAAGCAATTCAGAAATCTACTTATGTCCATGTTCATGTGTGTACATGACCATCTAAAATCTACATGTCTCATCTTCCTCATTCGTTACGTCCATACTACTTTCTCAGAAAAAAAAAGCTTAAATAGTAATTTCAATTCGTTTTTGATGATAGAGTTTGTAACCTAGGAATGGCAGCAATACAAATGTTATGAGGATCTCTGCTTCACTATGACAGGATTAGCTGGAAATGAAAGGACCTCCTCACTATAAGTAATTAGAAAACTAAAAACAAGTCAAGAGATTGTTTTCAGATGTCAGACAATATGCAGTGTAGTGCTGATCTATGAAAACAGGGAATTAAAATGAGGGCCATCCTGAATGGTGTCCTTGCCGTCTGCCTGGAGACACTTCTCAGAATGCAGTGGAAGAGGGAGGGGAAGCCCAACAGCCCTGCGGCTCAGAGCAGCGGTGAGAGGGACGGATGCTCAGGGTTACTGAAGTGGCTGGAAAAGGAATGTGGTGGCTGGGCAGGATCCCTTGGGTCTTTGGCAAGCTACAGTGTTGTGTGCGACTGTGTCAAGACTTCACAAGGCCAGGCAAAGAACAATTGCTTGGGAGAGACCAGCTCCTGGTGATCTATGAGCTGAAATGCAGCTAGAGCTTCAAACTTGCCATCATAGAAAGGCTTTCATGGGCTGGGGATATAGCTCAGCGGAATAAGCGCTTGCCTAGCAAGCGCAGGGTCCTAAGTTTGATCCCTAGTACCGCAAAAAAAATAAAATAAAAGAAAGGCTTTCATTAAATAACTCAGGCTCACAATTTCTATCACTCCATGTTAATTTGAGAACGAGTTTGTTCTAAATAACTTAAATGCTTGCTATCATTGTTTACACATCAAGTCTTCTGATGTATTTTATGTGAAACATCATGCAGTTATTGCATCAGTAGAATGTGATATTCACTATAGTTGAGATATTGTCTTTGTTCCAAACCTGTAAGACTGTTGGGCACATAGCATGCATTAACTAAGTATGTATTCCAGAATTTTAAGATGTGTGTCAAATTTTAATAAATGTTTCCTTTGATTAGAATATTCTCAACTAGGAAACCAGCATCAAAGAGTTTTGAATATGGGGCTATAGATTATATATTTGTGACAATTTATCATACAATAATGCCAACCTTTTGCCTGAATACTTGGACAGAAACCCAGAAGATAGAAAAATAGAAGAAAATAATAATTTTAATAGTATTCAACAATAAGAGGGGAAGATTCTTCACAGCAAAGATAAGATACATCTCTTCAGGTTATTAAGGTCTGGCAAGAGCTAAACAACATGACTAAAAGTATTCTAGTCCTAGATGCATTCATGTGACAATTCAAAGAGAGGGAAATGACCAATAAAGGAATGAAACCAGACTGGGTAAGAATTGTTATTAATATTACACACTAGGCAAGAAGATAGTGTCTTTAATTTTGAGAAAAATGATTTGAGTCTGAAATTCCATAGCTTCTTGGTATTGATAGTGAATATATTGTGCTCAGGCATATATACGTGCATGGGCTGTGTACTATGCATATTCCCTTGCATTAACTGACCTAGTCTTCAGTGATACCCAGCACTGAAATTCCAACTTCAGGTGATGAAATGGAAGCAGCAAAAGGATGAGGAACACCCTGGAGGTGGCCAGCATGATAGTCAACATAGGCGCTCTGGCTGCAGGGTCCTTCCCCAAGCCCTTGTTGTCATATTTCTAATATATGATTTCTCCAACAGTGAATGTACAAATAAGAACAGTTGCAGCATTCGAGAACTGAGAAGTTCTGTCTCACACACATGAATGTATGGCTGGGGCTTTGATGCACTTAATAGAAATAATTAAGACCTTAGAACCTCTGTCCCAGCCGAGGACTGTCTAGTGTTCTCTTACTTTTCCCAGAGTCCATGGAAGGGCATAGGACTTCTTTGAAAAGAAATAAAATAATCTAAGGGATTTTATCAAGTATCAAGGAAAAGTTACTCGTAGAGAGAGGAGGAATATGAAAAAGGTCAGCAAAAATCAATCACAGGTGCACCTGAGACCTCCTCCCTCCCTCCTTGCGGTCCTCCACTCCTGTCTCCCTGCCTTTCTCCTGTTTTCCCCTTAGCTTCTCCTTCAGGGTGGGGGCGAACCCACGGCCATGTCCCTGCTAAGCTCATTCTCTCATGCTCATGTCCGTCCTCAGCCCGGCACAGGCTTCCCCCGCATTCTTCTGAGGGCAGCTCGGGATCCTGCTCGGAGACCCCTCTGCAGTGACCCACCCTTCATCCGCGAAGAGTCTGCCCTTTACCTTCGCGTAGCGTGGAGCTTTCTTCTTCTCTTGCCTTTCCACTCGTAATGAGTAGTAAAGCTTCAACTGTCCAAACCCTCAAAGCTCTCTTTGAGGTTTGTGATTTGCATAACTCCTGTGCTCTTGCATGCTAATCAGATTTTCATGCATACGTCTTTTCTATCTTTTCTTGTAGGGTTAGCAGCTTTGACAATTTACAATAGAAGCGCAAAGGATTACCTCCCTTTCATTTTCTGATTATCATCTTCCTTCCTTCCTTCCTTCCTTCCTTCCTTCCTTCCTTTCTTTTCTTTCTCTCTCTCTCTCTCTCTTTCTTTCTTTCTTCCTTCTTTCTTTCTTATTCTTTCTTTTCCTTCTTCTTTTCTATATATCCATCCATCCATTTCTATCTATATCTATCAAATCTATCATTTATCTCTATTTATCCCTATTTCTATCAATCACCATCTATCATCTATCATCTTTCTATCATCTGAGATACAATTTAAACATATAACACATTGTGTGCCTGTATATGTACATTTTTGAACCAAAATTGAACTGTTTTTTTTCATTTCAGCTAAACTTTAATCTTCATCCTACTTTATCAGTTTTTCATTTTTATCAGTGCATGTTTTTTTTAAATTTTATTTTAAAAGTAAAAGCACAAAAACGTATTAACAAACAGACACAAAGTAGCATAAGAAATAGTACAATCAAAACTGATTTACAGACAATGTGACATGGACTCAACAATGGTTGTTGCTTTACCTATTGATATCTTCGAAGTGTATATTCATGAACACAGATACAGACATGCAAAATGGGTCAAACTATTAATCATCTCAACAACAGAAAAAAAAAAAAAGAAACCGGAAAGAATTAACAAAGAGGCACAAAGTAGTACAATAACAGTAAGATCAGAATTGAATTATAGACAAAGCATCAGAAAACCAACAGTAGTTGCTGCTTTGCAAATTGGTATCTTCAAAGTGTGTGCTCAGGATAACACATACAGACATACAAGATTGATCAAATAACCAGTTATCAACTATTCCTTAGCATTAAGTGATACAATACAGTGCATGTTTACACTGATGCCTTTTTTAAATCTCTTTCCTCTCCTCCCTCACCCTCCCATCATGTCTTTATTCCTCTTCCAATTAAAAAGATTTCCCTGTTTCATTTTATCTTTTATTTTGCTCTTTATTTACAGTCTGGGTTCCTCAGAGAAGAAAACCTGTGCGGTGTTTAATCTTGTGTCTGACTTGCCTCATATAATGGTCTCCAGATGCATCCATTTTCTTACAGATGACTCAGATGTATACTTCTTCGTGATTGGTTAGTACTCTACTGTATATTATCCATTCATCTTTTTATGGACATATAAGTTGCTTCCAAGATTTAGCCATTAGAGTTGTGCTGCTGTACATACAGACATGCACATAACATTGCTTTTTATTTTAAAGAGAATAGTAAAAAAAAAAAAAAAGAACAATAGCAAACTATAAACAAAGCAATGCAATGATATGGGGTTTTATTGCTTTTTATTTTAAAGAGAATATTAAAAAAAAAAGAACAATAGCAAAATATAAACAAAGCAATGCAATGATATGGGGTTTCAAACAAAATGATAGGGACTAACAGTGATCGTTATATTATGTATTGTTATCTTCAGTGAAGTTGCTCAGATTATCAGATGTGAGAATGGAAGATTGCAGCATGTTTCTAACCCTTCTGAGAAGACACCTGGAAGGGGAACAGCTGGTTCCTCACCCCCTCCCCACCCCTCAGCATTTGTTATAATTTAATTTCTTGATCACGGCCACCCTTTCTGGGGTAAGACTGGATGCCCCCGTTCTTTGCATTTGCATTCCTCTAAAAGCTGGTGATGCTGGACATTTCTTTGTGCACTTCTTGTCCCGCTTGTACTTCTTCTGCTCATTTCCCTTGCCCGTTCTTGCCTGGGTCTTTCATGCAAAGGGTCTAATTTTCTCAAGTTCTTTATATTGTGGAAATTAGTCATCTGTCTAAGGAATAGCTGGCAATGTTTATTTCCATCACGTAGGTTGTCTCTTTATGCTGTTAGCTGTTTCCTTTGCTGTTCAAAATCCTTTTAAATTTGATCCCATTTGTTGATTCTTAGTATTATTTCTTATACTGTTGGGTTCTGTTCAGAAAGTCCTTACCTCTGTGAATCATAAATATTTTACATGTGTGTATATGTAATAAGTCAAGGAAACACTCTAGGCAATTATGGTAGAATTCAAGAAAAAGAAAAAGATGTGATAAGCCAGTGAGCTCTGTCCCTGCCGCAGGAATCCAGGTGCCCAGATGAGGACATTTCTCTCCGTGAGGGCCCAGATCTTGCCATCTCTACTCTTTACTGTACTTCGCTGTTATGCATGCTTTCTTCTATATTAATGGCCTTTGCAGTCAATTACTGTTTAAATTTTAATATATTTATGTCTTTGATTTACCCAGCTAAGGATATTCTTTGAAAAGAGTTATATCCTTTCATGTTTTTCAGTTGCAGAGAGCTGAAAATACAAAAATAATTGTGTACAATTGCATTTACTTAAAGAAATTTGTGAAGAAACTGTGAAATAGAAGTTGAAATGGAACTTTAAAATTAAGACATTTAAAGCTAAACTATTTGTCTGGCCCCCTAAGCTGACAGTGACAACTGTCACCCACGGATCTAGTGCCAGGGAAGTTTCAACCCAAGCAGTCTTTCCACTTTTTCTGGGCCTGCTATTGGGACACAACCTGACCGAATCTACATATGACATTCCCTGGCTTTTGTTGTACAGATCCTTTAAATAAAATTGCTTCTGTGCTTACCTCTCTATTGGATCAAATTATGAATGAACTCATTTTTCTCCATTTTATAGTTAATAAATAAAGTCAGATATTGGGGGACCCATAACTACAGCTTCGCTTGGGTCCTGGTAACAATTGCATTTAATCATTATTCAATCTGATCACAACATACACATTTTTTAACCTAGAATTCAGGTATATCAATCATTCTAACAAGAAAATCATTACATTGTTTCACAGAAACTAGACATTCACTAGATTCTCTTCTTGACATATAACAAATTTAAACCGTTAACTCAGTTGTTCAACTCAGCTCATAGATATGCTTTATTTATACTTTATGCTTTACCATATTGCCTTTAAATTATTTGTTACAGCATTGCAAATGTGAGTTTCATTCCACCCATATTTATTCTAATAGTTAAGCAGATTTACTTGCTCAGTGTAGGTGGGGACTACATAGACTTAGAAGGTAGGATTTTGTGTTAATCTCTGGTGCTGATTTTTTTTTTTCACCAGTATCTGTCTGTCTGTATAGAAAGGCTTTAGTCTCATAAGAAAATCATTGAAATCACCACAACGTTTTTACATGAGCAATGCAATCAGGGCATTGCCCCAGTCATGGAAGGTGAGTAAATATGGACACTGGTCATGGTAGGTGGGTCCTTGGAGGAAGAGGCAGAGGCTGATTACATTTGCTCCTGCTTCTGTTTTGGGCTGGCCGCACCAGCCAGTACCGAGGTGAGCGCAGCCCGAAGTAGCAGATGTTCTTCCTGGAGTCCTGGGGGAAAGATTTGGCTGGAAGCGTGGCAGCACCTTTCCACAACACGCACAGTCAGCCTGGAAAGAAGTGATGGAGAAGCTTTCAGGGTACAGAAGGGGAGCAGAGAAGCAGAACCCCCTACTGCCTCCCTAAACCCGGACCCACATCCATAATGGCAAGTATTTGTCGATAAAATAGATGTTCATTGCCTCTTCATTAATATGCTTACTATTAACTTATCTGAATCCATGCAGTCAGTTATTTGATGCCTCAAAGAAGCCATAAAACACATCTGGGAAAAATGACACTGAGGTATGGCCTGTCAGTATGACAGGCTGCGTCTGAAATAACTGGGGACTATAAACAATAGTGAGCCTCTGGGCAAACAACTGTGTGAGTCAGAGAGGAGGATAGGGCTTGACGCTAAAGCCTCATAATGGAGCTGCAAGTCTTCCTGTACAGTGCTTTGGTGCCAAATGAAGGGTTCAAAGGCCTCATACATAAACATATATGGTCATAAACAGTCACATGTATATGGTCATATGAATATGGTCATATATATGTATATATAATCATAAAGGATCATAGCTAGAGAAATTATTCTTCCAAAAGAGTGGGCACTCCTTGAGAAAAACAGACACACATCCCTTCTGTGAAAACATAGATCCACACTTGTGAGTAATTTACAATGTTAGCACTTTGCTGTAGAAGACCTTTCCAGCAAATACTCTTACTGGCAGCAATTCATTCTAGGAAAGAAAAGTCTTAAATACATGGAGGCTTTCAAAACTAATCATTCACCCAGGGAGAGGGTCAAGATGGTACTTTTAATTCCTCTCTTTCCAGAGTGTAATTAATTGTTATTCCTTTTCAATTTCCTTTATTTCCTGCTTAGCATTCAATATTGCAGTGAACATACACAAATTTTACAAATATTCCTATTCGGAAGGTTGGAGGACTTAATTCCTTTTCATTATAATCAGATTGTTTTTCTCCATCTCGGCCATTACTGACTTCATGTTTATTTTTAGAACACTCATTAAAATATTAGCTCTCTTGATCCGGGGAAGATGACATCCGGGGAAGATGGCGACCAGGTGAGCAGCAAGGGAGCGAACCTCCTTAATAAACACCACCAGCTCGAGACAGACTTGGCGAGCGTGAATGCCGGGACCTCGGCTGGGAAGTTTAAACTGGGCGTATTTCTCTGAGATGCCGGGGGAGATGTGGTAGGGCGGACCAGGCTGCCGGGGCGAGACGTGGGAAAGCCCC
>PVLD010013855.1:0-54357 GCA_004027595.1 Dinomys branickii | reverse complement strand
AAAAAAAAAAAAAAAAAAGAATTGTGGCTCTAAAGGGAAGACACGAAGGCTCTTAGGGTGTGGGCGTGGGCAGAGGAATTGTTCTGGATCTTGCCTGTATCAGGTCTGTCCTGGTTATGACACTGGAAGATATTACCTTTGTGGGAATCTGGAACAGGGCAATGGGATTGCACTGTATTATTTCTTACATATGCAGGTAAATGTATAATTGCCTCAAAATTAAAAGCTTAATTTAAAAATTACCAAAGGATTACAAAAAAATACTATATTTATGAATTAGTGCTCAGGAAATCCTATGAAATAAGAGTTAATACAAAAGCCATTAAAAATATCCACAAATTCACCTACATCAAAAGATAGGATAAACAAAACTCAAAACCAGCAACCAACTAGAAAATATTTGCGATGATTATTATATGCAAATAATTAACATTCAAAGTATATAAATATTTTATAAATCAGTACCAAAAAGTAAACAATTCACAAGAAAAAAAGGGCATAAGTTATGAAGGAACATGTCACAAAAATAGGAATACAAGTGATCAAAAACCTATGAAAAGAGGTACTATATTTAATAATAAAGGAAATGTAAATGGAAGCCACAAGATTTTTATTCTATCAGACAAGCAAAATAGACACACTTGCTTGAATCCAGGGCTGATGAAGCCAGCACACCATATTCTGTTGGCAGGAATATAAAGGTGACAAGATCACTGGAGAGCAGTTTGCTAGAATCTATCAAAATGAGAAAATAATTACCTTCTGATTCTGAAGATCTCCTTCGTGCTACACTTCTATATCCAGATGGCATAGGTGACAGACCCTTCCTTCAGCTCTCTTTATCTCTTGAAACGATTGGGGATGACCGCTGTCCCCACTGGTGAACAGTGAAGAACCGTGGCCCATCAGCTCTGTGGGACACTGTATGCACCACTCGTCAAAGGGAGACAAAGCAAGTTGCTAAATTACACGTGGAGAATGACAGGCATCATTAATATAAACAGACACACAATTTCTGGAGGTAATTTTCATTTTAAATTCATGACCACAAACCCCAAATGATCATGCAGCAAAACCTGGTAATCCTGAAATGTTTCCCTGGTAGGTTTATTTTCCCCTTCTAAAGTGATTATTTTGTGCATTCCCTCCCCTGCATTTCCTACATTCCCTCCCTGTACCGCATCCAGTACATGACCTTGCTTAACACTTCAACCAAAAAACCAGAAGCCCTCAGCCAGGGCCGACCTTACCTCCCACCCTGAAAGCACCATCCTTGTGTCTGCCAGGACATTAACCCCCACCCGGCCCACCTCCTCTCTGCTCCTCTCAAGAACAATCTCTTGCTGTGGACTTCTGTCCTGCAACTATTCCCTCCCTCTTGCATCATCAGAGACTCCCTTCAGTCATCCCATCAGCACATGACATGCTTCATTATCTCCCATATTAAAATCGAATCTCCTTTCTCATGTGACACCAGGTCTCTGCTGACAGTGGTGGACAACCAGCTGTCCCCCAAAGCTCCAAAGCTCCCTTGCCCAGCCCAGTGCTGCTGGTGAGTGGCCACCCAGCTAGTCCAGGTCCTCCTGGACTTTCATGGGGACATTGAGTGAAGTCTGGGTAATAGACTTTGGGTCATAAAGTTCTCCATGATCCGCTCATCTCTCTGCCTGGGCACCTAGCACAACTGTGAACACCGTGCACTGAAGAAGATGCCAGGAAATCAGGTGCAGAGGTGCATGCCTTTGACGCCAGTGCTGCAGAGGCTGAGGCAGAAGGACAGCAAGGTCAAACCCAAGCCAGGCAACATAGTGACTTAGTGAGTTGCTGGTTTCAGAATAAAAAATACAAGGGCTAGGGATATAGCTCAGTGCAAATGCCTTGGCTTCAACCCCCAGTACCACACACATGTGGAGAAGAAGAAAGAAGGAGAAGAAGGGGAAGGGGAAGAGAGTGAGGAGAAGGAGAAGGAGGAGGAGGAAAGCGCTTGAGTGTGTGAGGATTGGAGCCTACTTCTCACTCTTCACTCATCACGGACTAGAATTTAAAAGAGAAAGAAATAAACTTCCATTTTGTTAAGATACTTAGGGTTTGGGTGGCTTATCCATGTAGTACCTGGGTTTATCTTAATTAATACACTCTTCATTTATAATAAGTCTTCTCAAAAGAATTGCCTCCACTCTTTTGGTCTGAGTTCAGATACCAGTGTTGGCATTTCCTAGTGCCTGGACACTTTTCCTCCCGGTCTTCGTGCAGAAGACCTCTTCAGGTCTCAGCTCATGCATCGCCCACCCAGCACAGCCTCCCCCCACCCGTCACTCTGTCACACCATCCTTTTTACTTCCTTTACAATGCTTCTCACAACCTAGATTTTCTTGTTCTCGTCCTTCCCCTTCCCCTGCCCCCAAAAGTAAACCCTACCAGGGTAAGACCTTGTCTGTGTTGCCATTCATTCATTCATTCATTCACAGTCAAATGAAATCATACAAAAACACGTTCAAGAACATCCAAATGAATAAATACCGAACTGCTAAGGCTCTGATGCTGAGATTTGGGAGTGGAGCTTAAAGTTGACTTAGCTTAACTGTATTTTTAAACCAGGAGCCATATTCTCCTATTGCTTGTGGAACTAAAAATGAAGCGAACACTTGTAAGTGTTTTGTAAAGTAGGAAGCGCTAGTCACAAGAGCAAGGGGAATTGTCTCAAAGGAAACTAACAAGAGACTGAAAAGGTACATCACATCGTATTTTCTCCCACAGAATAGGAGAAAATATCTGCAAATCATAGGTACGATGGGCCTTAAATGTCAGAATATATAAGGAAATACTACACTTCAACAACAATTCACCCCAATTCCAAAACAGTCAAAAGACTTGAACAGACATGTCTCCAAAGAAGATACACAATGACAACAAGCATGTGAAAATGCACATGTCATAAAACGTAACGGAAATGCAAATCAAGCCCGTAACGAGATGCCACTTCACTTCATTAGGAAGGCTCTTACAAAGAAAAAAAGGAAAGTAATATGTGTCTTAAGAAGTAGAGCCATGCATAGGGATGCATACCTGTAATCCCAGCACTCGGGGGCTGAGGCAGGAGGATTCCTGGGAGTCTGAGGCCAGCCTGAATTGCATAGAGAGACCCTGCCTCAAAAAAAAAGAAAAGAAAGAAAGATAGAAAAGAAAAAAAGACAGATTAAGAAGTGGAGAGGGGCTGGGGATATAGCTCATAGGCACAGCACCTGCCTGGTAAGTGCAAGGTCCTGAGTTCAATTCCTGGTACCCTCCCCTCCGAAAAGAAGAGGAGAAACTGAAAGCCTTGTGCATTGCTGATGGAAATGTAAAATGGTATCACTGTTGTGGGAAACATTCTGGCATTTCCTCAAAAAATTAAACATAGAATTGTCATATGATCCAGCAATTTCACTCCTAATTATTTATTCTCAAAACTGGAAACTAGTGACTCAGATCCTTGTACATCAGTATTTATTGCTTTATTATTCACAATGGTGAGTGGGTGGTGTGTACATACAAATGAACACTTACCAAGACAGGGGATCTTGACACACAGCACGACATAGAAAAACAGACACAAAAGGACACATCTTGCAAGATACTGGTAATAGTCAAGTTCACAGAAACAGAAACTAGAACAGAGGTTATGGGATTGAGGGTAGCTATTGTTTAATGGGTATAGAGTTTCTGTTTGGGTTAATAAAAAAGTTCTAAAAATGGAGAGTGGTGACTGTTACACAGTTTGTGACTACATAATGCCACTGAATAGTACATTTAAAAAGGATTAAGATGATGATTTTCAGGTTATGTCTGTTACGCCTGGCTGTGGTTGAATATGGTTTGAGGGTGCCCCCCAAGCACTCAGATATGGGAAGCCTGGTGCCCAGGATGGCAATGGTAAGAGGCTGAGGGAACACAGAACAAGGTCATTAGATCTCTAGGGGCACCAGTGGAATTATTCAACTTCACAGAGAGTGACAGAGTGAAGAGGCTTGTTATAGTTTTCTCCATATTATACGACAGGCCCCACCTAGCATAAGAAAACAGGTGAAAAAAAAGTCTACTTTGTTTTCAAAGATACTCCCTTCCCTGGCTGGCTCCAAGTAGAGAGGAAAGTGACATCCAGCTCTAGGAGAAAGCAGTGGTGGCCCCTGCACACTGCATCCTGCATGCTCTCTGCTCCCAAGAGCTTTGCCCATTTGCAGAGACCCTGTGGGATTTGGGGGCTCAGAGGACACAAGCCACCCTCATGCCCATCAGCATATCTGTGATTGAGAGAGTTCCTGTCAGGCAACACAGATGGCAAAACTTACACTAGCAAATAGGAAGTGGCAGGGTGGTCTATGGGGAATTCATTTGCCAATTAGTGGCTTTTCCCAGCCCAGTCTCTGGCCTCCACATGTCCAGGGCTTAAGTCTGCCCCGGACATATTAGGATCTGCCAGGCAGGCTTTGTGAGCCAAGCCAGCAAAACCGAGCTGCCCTTGGCTCCTGAAAATATTTTGCACATCTCTCTAGACTTTTGCAGCCCACATTTTCTGCCTGTCAACATGTGCTTCAGGAAATGCATGAGCAATAAATCAGAGTAGCTCCACGGAGTGTCCCCTCAGTGGTGCATACGTCTTCCATCAGAGATGGCTACAGGCCAGTGGACTTGTGAGCGAGGCTCAGCTCCCTACGGACTTTCAGTCTCAAACTGAGAGTGGGTTTCTCTAGAGAAAACACAACTGACCATCTAGATGGAACTTTTGAAATCACACTTGAGGATACAGAAAATCTTAATATATTATAGATAAAGAAAAGATGCCTATCGCACAAGTCTTGTCTGTGCAGGAGGGAGAAGGGGAGGAAAGACAGGACACAGGAGCAGGACCCTGAGCACAGCACTGATTCTTCCCTCCCAGCATGAGCTCTGGCAGCCAGAAGGATCAGGAAGTGACTACACTCCTCTGCGGGCTGTTCCCCAAGCTTCATGTGTTAGAAGCTTGGTCCCCAGCGTGGCCGCACTGAAGTAGTGGGGTCTGACAAAAGGTATCAGGGTGATGGGGCTCCACGCTCATGGATGTGTAGCAGCTGCCTGGAGGGAGGAGGCCACTCCCTGTGGGGCTGGATTAGCACCCAGAAGAACGAGCTGCTATAAGTCAAATTTGCTGTCTGCACTTCTCTCCCGCACGCTTGTCCTTTGGCTTGTCTCTGGCTCCCTGTCTGCCTCCGTCAGTCTCAGGATGTGGCCAGGGGCCCTCACAGGGGCTGCTGCCACATCACATGGGACTTCCAGCCCCCAGAATCATGGGCCAAGCAAACCTCTTTAACTGATGCTCCCCAGAGCAGAACAAAACAGACTAAGTTAGGTACTCACTGCCTTTAAGTGTGTTTCTCATGAGTTAACTCTTGATTCCACTTTTTTCTTCAATTCTCAGTTATAAAAACTTTGTTATAAAAATAGCTCAGAAAGGGCCAGGGATATAGCTCAGTGGCACAGTGCCTGGCTGGCAAATGCAAAGTCCTGAGTTCAATTTCCAGTACCAAAAAAAGCTCAAGAAGACTTGGCCTCTCTAAGACTTTGGCCATTTGTTCACTCAATACCATAATAGGACATCACCAATAATATCAGGGTAAGTAGAACAGGTGCATTCATTACTTTCATAGAGCTTATAATTTTGTGTCGTCTCATAAATTATTACATACACATATATGTATATGTAAAGTTATATATTTATTATGTATGTATGGCTCTATTTTAGAGAGATTGGTTGTTTCCAGACCACCAACATGAAGTCAATATGGTAGTAAGATGAGTCATATGAACGTTTTGGTTTCTCAGTGCATATAAAAGTTATGTGTACACTATGCTGTAGTCTTATTAAGTGATCAATAAAGTTATATCTAAAAAAACCCACACTAACATATATACCTTAACTAAAACATTATAGAGCCGGGGGTGTAGTGCAGAGTGCCGTTTAACCTTAGTCATCAACTTGACTGAAGTAAGAGGCTCCTGGAGAGGGGTTGATGTTAGGGACCGGTGGGTTCATGCACTGATGCTCACAGCTGTGCGTGCTGTCAGCGGGTGGAGCCCAGCTGGAAGCAGGTCCCAGGGAATGGCTTGAAGGCTGGATCTGGCACGGAGGCTCCTCCCTGTTTGCTTCCTGGCTGCGGAGAGGTGAGCGGCTTTGCTCCACCCGGCCCTTCCTCCATGACGTGTCTGCCTTGGAGCCAGTGATCAAATAAACCTCTTTTCAAGTGCCTGGTATTTTGTTCCAGCAATGAGAAAAGTGGCCAGTATACCCAATTTGCACAAGTCCCTGGGCTCCATCTCCAGCACTGCAAAAAATTTTACAGAACTGTACCGCTAACATGCTAGCCATCTTGGGAGGCCTCAGTGAGCCATAGTCTTCCTCCAGTGGAGAGTTTTGCCTTGATGTTCTGGCTGCTGACTGATCAGTGTGGTGACTGCTGAAGGTTGGGGTGATTGTGGCAATTTCCTAAAGTAAGGCAACAATACAGTTCATTGCATCGATTGGCTCTTTTCTGAACCATTTCTCTGTGGCTGGTAGCATTTTATCCACAGTAGAACTTCTTCCAAAATTGGAGTCAATCATCTCCAGCACTGTCATTTCTTGATCAAGTGAATTTATGGAGTTTTCTAAATCCTTTATTGTCGGGTCAGTGATGTTCAGCTTCACCAGCAGTAGATTCCACTTTGAGAAACCTCATCTCTGCTTACAACTAAAAAGCAACTCCTCCTCAGGTAAATGTTACTGTGAGACAGCAGCAATCCACCACATCTTCAGATTCCTCTTTTAACCCTAGTTTTGCAGTTGCTTCCTCTACTAAAGCCTTGAACCCCCCCAAAGTCCCCCATGAGGGCAGGATTGGTATCTTCCCAATCCTGTTAGCATCGCTATTGCACCCTCCTCTCATGAGTCCTTAATGTTCTTAATAACGTCTGGGATGGTGAGTCCTTTTCTGAAGGTTTTCAGTTTATTTTCCCCAGGTTCATCAGAGGAATTACTGTCTATGACAGCAATAGTCTTATACAATGTATTTATCTATTAAATCATAGGACTGGAAGGTAGGATTACTTCTTGATCCGTGGGCTACAGAATGGATGCAGGCATGAAAATAGTGATAATCTCACTGTACACTGTAAAGTAAGAAGTTATGTCTCGAAAACACCTTTCCCCACCCCCCACCAGTACTTCTCAACAATGGATTTTAAATACTCAGTACGCTATCTTTTTTTTTCTTTTGGTACCGGGAGCCAAATTCAGGACCTTGTGCTTGCCAGGCAGATGCTGTGCCACCAAACTATATCCCTGGCCCATAGCTGTCTTGTGAAAGGATATGCTATCATCCAGGATTTTTTCATACATTTATAGAGCACAGAGTCAATTTAGTATAATTCTTACATAATTTAATAAATGCTGGGATTTTCATTATGGTGAATGATCTTTGGTCTAAACTTGAAGTCATTGATTGCATTTGCCCCTAATAAAAGTCAGCCTATCCCTAGAAGCTTTGAAGCCAGGCGCTGACTTCTCCTCTCTAGCTATGAAATGTGTAGACACCATCCTCTCCCAAAGATAAGGCTGTTTTGTCTACACTGGAAGTCTGCTTTCTTCATGACCTTGTCAAGGTCTCAGCTAGGTCTTCTGGGTCAAGTGTTACAGTTTCTCTGCCAGCATCTGATCTTCCACCTTGCACTTGGATCTTATAGAATTGGCTTCTTAAGCTACATAAGCCAAACTTCTCACTTCAAATGTTCCTTCTGCAGCTTATTTGCTTTTCAGCCTTCACAGAATTGTAGAGGGGTATTCAGGCCTTGCTCTGCATTGGACTTGGGCTTATGGGAGTGTAGCCGCTTGTTTGATCTTCTATTCAGACCATTAAAAGTTTCTTCATATTAACCGTTTTATCATTGGCACATTCACTTGAATGGTGCTTTTAGTTTCCTTCAAGAATCTTTCCTTTGAAGTCAGAACTTGGATAATGGCACCCAACGGCCCAGCTTTTGGCCTATCTCAGCTCTTAACATGCCTTCCTCATTAAGCTTTCTCATTTCTTACTTTTTATTTTTAAGCAAGACTTCTGCAACTTTCCCTATCATGCGAATGCTTACAGGCCAATGTGGGATTGCTAATTGACCCAATTTCAATGTTGTATCCCAAGAAATAGGGAGACCTGAGGAGAGGAAGGGAGAAGAACAGGGGCCAGCCTGTTGGCAAAGCAGTGCAGAGCACATGGGATGTTCATTAGTTACATTTGGTGTTTCCCAGGGTGCAGTTCATGACACCCCAAAACAATGCAATAGTAACATCAAAAATTCTTGATCATGTATCAGTATAAGTGGTGCTTTGGTTTACAAACTCAATTCACTCCATCATTCTGGTTGCAAACCAAACTGGAAGAGAACCAACTCAAATTTCTCCCTAAGGTTAACATTGAAACTAACCACTGAATTTGATTCAGTTCTCATTCAACTCAGTTTGCAAACAGAATGGTGGAAAGAATCAAATTTGTGGACTGAGGTACCAGTGTAGTTTGAAATATTGTGAGAACCACCAAAATGAGACATGGAAACATGAAATGAGCACAGAATACTGGAAAAATGCGCTGATGGTCTTGCGTAATGCAATGTTGCCACAAACCTTCAATTTGTTAAAAAAAAATGGTAAGGTCTACAAAGTGTGGCACAGTAATGCACTCTAACATGAGGGATGCTCATACAATATGTGCATATAATAAAGCAAAAGTAGGTCTGCTTTAGGGGGATGTGGCCCTGGAAGGCTGGGCTGAGAAAGCAAGGTGTGAACTGAAGTCTGAGGTGTGCTTTGTCCCATCATTCTGTAGGCGGCTGTCTTCTAAAAGCTGGGTGAGCTCCAGGCACCATCCTAGGCTGTGGGGTACCTATGCCGAGCCCACCAACCTCTGTCCCCATGGAGCTTCCCTCTATGGAAGGCTAAGGAGTGACGTGAGGAGGAGTCCTGGAAAGATCAGGCCAAGGGAGGCCGGTGCTGAGGACTGTGGAAGGAGCATGGTGCCCACAAGGACAGACAAGAGCTATATGGCTGGGACCCAGGGAGGAAGGAAAAGACAGCCAGAGAGAAAGCTGACCTTGTAGATACGGCAGCCAGAGCTTGGGGCTTCGGATGGCAATAATGCCATCAGTAGAAGGAGGCTGTGTTTCTGCTCCTCCCCCAGCACAGCACCTGGGCTTCATGTCACATGGCAGCTTCCTGAACTGAGTCTTCCTCTCCCTCATGCGTGCGTAGCCCGGTAGGTGCCACAGGTGCACGTCCGACTCACAGGACACCTGCCTTCCTTAGGTTCTATCTTTCTGCACTGCTCCTTTGAGGACCCTTTCACTTTATTTCACTAACAACGCATTTACTAATCTTCTGAGACAGAAGCCATGTGTCACACAGACCTCAGAGTCTTTGGTATAATATGGGGATAATACTGTCTCCATTTGGGGTGGTTGTGACAACTTGTTGAGTGAACTGCAAAAACATATGTGAATTTGCCCGGCACAGAACCCAGAACTCAGTAGACGTGCCTCACAAATGTTACTTCCTTTCATGCACCCCTTATTCAATCTGAAGCTTTGTTAAGTGAATTGCTGTTAAGCAAGGGATGTCTGTTCTCAAATTACAGTAACTGCTACTTTCCGGGGCAAGAGGTTATTAGAAGACTTCCACCTCAGAAGGCAGGGAAGGGCCAGGGAGTGGGTGGAGATGGTCCTTAGAGCTGCTGGGCTGAGGCTCCACCCTGTAACAAAGAAGCAGTAAGGAGCAAGCCCAGGCCTTTGTCCCCCTTCCCCTCCTCCCTCCCCCCCCCAGGAAGGACAAGAGTCATGTGCCCGTGTATGTGAAAACCCCCACGTGACCAAGCCAGCACTTTAAAGCCAGTGCCTCTGAAAGCTGGTCTGAAAACAAAATAATTGCATGCAGACATGCCTTTTGATCACATTCTAATACTGATTTACAGCTTTGCTTCCTCGCAACCCCAAAGTGAGCCTAATCACGGGGTGTGTACTGAAGCTCAGGATTTTGTGTAGGGGCAGCGTCTGCAGGTTCAGTTTGGACAGGGGCAGCGAGCAGTGGTTTCCTCATGTCTGACTCCCCTTCCCCAAATTAACCTCTCCTGCGGCCAGTGGGTATGTTCATCTGAATGGCTCAGTTGAGCACTGGAGGCAGAAGACAATTTTTTTGTGGTTTCCTCGAGGCCAGGCAGTTTTTCCATTCTGTTCTTTTATTATGATCATGATTACTTCATTACCGACCCCTGATGGGGTTTCTTTAGGTCCCAGGCTGTTTTTAATAAGAAGCAGACCAAAAGCAAAGTTTTGGTTGTGTTTGAAATCTTCAGCTTTTTTTCCTGAAATAATAGGTTAAAGAATTTTATTTGTCTTCTGAGGTTTTGAGGTTTGCTCAGAAATTCTCTGACCTAGGCCTTGAGGCCATAGGGAAACGGCTTTTAGAATCTTGCAATCAAACACAGATTCCTGGGCTCGGCCTCAGTCACCTCAATCTGAAGCTCCAGGAGGAAGCCTAAGGAATCTGCCCCTTGAGCAAATACTCCAGGTGATTCTTGTGAATAAGAAAAAACTGTTTAAAGTTTACAGAGAATAGAAGGAAAAATTCATCAGCCACTTTTCTTTTTAATTACAAATTCTATAAATTCACCATTTTAAAATGTGCAATTCAGCGGTTTTAATACCTTCACAAGGTTGTACAATTAACCACCACTATCCAATTTCAGAGCATTTCTATCCTTCCCCAAAATCCCCACACCTAGAAGGGGTTAGTCTTTAGCTCCTCCTACCCCCAGTCATTGGCAGTCACTAACCTACTTTCTGTAGGATTTCTGTGGACTTGCCTATTCTGAATATTGCATACAAATAGCACATAATTTATGGCTTTTTTAGCCTAGCTTTTTTCATTTAGCATAATGCTTTCAAGGTTTATCCATGTTGTAGCATGCGTCAGTACTCCATTTCTTTTTGGTGACTGAATAATATTTCACTATACTACATCTCGTTTATCTGTCCATCATTTAATTGCCAATCGGCTTACTGAGCACGCCTCATGTGCAAGGTGGGTCTCTGGGATGCCGAGGGGATGGAGACAGGCCTGTTTTAGACACCCCTCCAATGGTCCAGGGTCACAGGCTCTGCAGAACACAAAGCTGAAAAGATGGGTGAAGGCCTGCCAGACAAACACGCAGGAGAATGTGATGCACAGAGGCAGCATGGGGGTGGTGGTGCTACCCATAGCTGATGGCCATGTGGCTTTAGTGCAGATTGGGCCTGGGCCAGTCTCCAGTGATGATTTGGTCCTGCTCCCTTTCACGAAGCTCAAAGACCATGAGGGAGGCCGCACACAGCCCCATTTTACAGGTGATGAGCGGAAGTGGGGTGCAGGGAGAGGGGCCTGGAGACCAGGAACAGAGAAGGAGGGTGGCACTGGGGCTGCCCTTGGCAGCTAGACAGTGGTGCAGGTGGGTGATGGACCATGGGATCAAATGACCAAAATGCGGGTGAGAATGGAAGGATGCAGTTCCAGGATACTTGATTTACTTAGGTTCATTCTTGTCACCCCTGGCTGCTGGTCAGAGGTTTAAAATGAAACAGAAACCAACTAAACAAATAAACAAAAACAAAGCTTGCCCAGCTGTGGTGCCAGGCACTTGTAGTCTCAGCTATTTGAGATGCTTTAGTTGGGGGAGAGGGTCCATTGACCCCATGAGTTCAAGACCAACTTCAGCATCATAGTGAGACTTTCTCTCAAATAAAAACAAAAACAAAAACTACAGAAGCCTGGCCCGTGCCCTTAGAGGCTCTGTTTTAATTCACTTGTTTTGGGGTGAACCTAGGCAGCAAGCAGCGTTCATTCGAAGCTCCTCAAGTGATTCTCATCATAAGCCAGAGCTCAGTGGGCTTGAGGGGAGACAGTGGCAGGTAGCCTAGAGCACTGTCAGGAGTTAGTTCCAAACTACAGTACTGTTTTGCATGAAGGGGGTCCTGTTAGTTATTACACCCATCAACAGGTATAAGTTAGGCGCTCCCGACAACTGGAACAAACGCTCACCCCTGAAGTAGAAGATGCTGGCTATGGGATTTGGACCTCACCTCATCAGTGATGGGAGCTACTGAGGGTCCTGGAGCAGACCACAGACACCTGATGTAGTTGGTGAAGGCAGAGGAATGTGGGGAGGGTCTCCCCGGGGAAAGGTGAAGGCAGAGAATGTGCAAGAACGAGAAGCACTCTTCCAAGACCAGCTGGATAAACCCTTGGCTTAAAGGGAGATGATGTACTCTCTGGGCAGTGGCACAGATTTCAGGACAAATCTATTGCCCCTGTCATGGCTGCCTCCTCCTTCATGCAAGCTCTGTAGCAGCCCAGAGTAAGACGTGGGCACCAGGGACTTACCCAGAACCCTGGGTGCCTCCTCTCTAGAGATCCCTGAGGACTGATTGCATTGAGGGGATCTCCTGCTCCTCTGTGGGCTGGCCATTCCAGTCAGCCTCCCTGTAGGGGCCCTGTCCCCTGAGCCTCTGCCATGGGCTGGACTCTGCTGGTCCAGCATGTCCAGGCCCTGTTCTCCTGCTGTTCCCCAGCTTCAGGATCACTGGGAGGTGCTGTAGTCAGAGACATTTCCCTCCTTCGTCTCCTGCCTTGTGGAGTTTATCAGCTGAGATGTACCACTGCCCCACCCTGCCTGGGGCCCGGAAACTGGGTGTGTGTGGCCATGGGCACTTGGAGGGTAGTACTTGGGTCAGGTTTGTCAAAGAATTGGTGGTCACTTACCCCCATGTCCCCCGACCCCAGGCGCAGAAGCTGTGGCCTCAGGGCTGGAGTTGAGGGGAAGAGGCAGACATCTCATCCTCAGCCAGCAGAATGCAGAGGACACAGGGAGGTACCCTCATAGTAACTGTAGGGTCCACATGTGGGAGAGAATTCAGGGAGAGGAGAGAAGCTGGAGGGGAGACTGGCCAGTCCTAAGCACAACAGCCTTGTCAGTTTCCTTTTCTTTCATCTGGGAAATGGCATGGAATTGTTGGTATCATGACATCCACACCTAAATGCATAAGAAACCACCTTTCTGTTGTATTCTTGGTGGTCCAGGAGGACTCTGACTCCCATGGTGCCTATCAGACTACCTCGAGGCTGAATGGCCTGGGGGCTGGGACTGGAGTTGGGGCTGGAGCAGCGGCAGCTGGGAGGCTTTTGCCCTCCTAGCAAGCGTGGAATCCCCCTAGTGCCCCAGGAAGCCAGTTTGTGGTAAAATCTGAAGTAATGGAAGCTGGGCACTTGTGTCTCTCTAGATGTAAGTAGAAATCTCAATGTCTTCTTCTGGAAACGGGCAGTGACACATTCACTAGTTCTGGGTAACTTGGCAAGTCAGAACTTTTCTTTCCTTTTAACAAAAGTTGCCATCAGCTTCTTTACTAAACTGGTGAGGAACAGACCTTCTTCAGGAACTTTAGGGAAGTGTCTTTTGATTGCCCTTCACTTACTCTCAGGTAAGGCTGATGGGATAGTGAGGCAGGTCCTGGGTGGCCTGCCGGAGATAGGTCCCTCCAGCCCCTGCATGGAGGAATAGACAAGTCATTCCAAGGGCCACTTAGGAAGAAAGGGGTGGAGAGATAGACCTCTTCCACTCTGAAGTCAGAATTCCTCCCATGACATCGTAATGAAATGTCTTAACAAGGGAGGTCTCACGCAGCCCGGAGGGATGACGCCAAGAAAGAAGAGGACAGAACTGGAGACCTGGTGCCGCCCCAGGGCCTCTGTGGGCCGAAGCCTGGCGCGCGTCAGAGGGCAGAAGCCCTCTTGTGCTAGGCTGCCTTGTTCCTGCTCTGTTTGGGGGCGTGACTAAACTAGGGGGCGTGACTAAACTAGGAAGCGTGAGCTTCCAAAGCCGGACCATGGAGCCCCATGCTGGGCACTCTGCAGAGCTGTGAGGAGGCCCAGCGGGGCAGAGCTCTGCAGACTCTCCAGACCGTGTTCCAGAGACGCCATGGCAGAGCCAGCGCTGATGGGCGTCAGGACCTTTGGAGTCTCCAGTTGCTCTCCGCCTGTGTTTTGCAGTCAGAATTACTGCTAGCACTGAAATGCCCCTGATTTCCTTGGAGGGAAAAAAGGGTTAGGGAGGCCGCGAGCCTGCTAATGCGGGTACATAAGAGCCCAGGTAATTATTAAACAATAAGATTGAATGTATGTCCTAAACTAGGGATGTGTGTTTACTTAGAAAAACACCCAGACAATTACACAACCAAAGGTTATTAGTCACTTTCTTTGGCTAGTAAGATATCAAGGATGTTCTGTTGTTTAACTTTTCTCTGTTTACAGTGCTGGAGCGTGAAGCCAGGACCCAGCAAATTCTAGACAAGCATGTTCCAGTCCACCCTACCACTGAACTGTATCCCTAGCCCTTAATTCTTCTCTGTATTTTTGATGTTATTCTTTTCTTTTTTGTTTATCTGTATTTTCTATCTTTTCCTACAGTGAGCATGTAACTTATTTGAGTTATGAAAAACTATGGCTCAAAAATAATTATTATTCAGAAGCCCCAAGAAAAGTCTACATTATGGCTGTTTTTATTTCCTCCAAGAGGTCCAGAGGAATATATTATGTTTTGGAAAGATTTTCCTTAGCCCTAGACGGTTAAATTAGAAAAGCTACGTGCGTACTCAGTTGTGTTCTTCTGTCTACAGAAAATCAAGTACATAGTGAAGGTAAGCTGTGCTGTGCTGAATGAGACACAAGCTGACGGACACAAAGGAGCCGAAGAGACTAGGTGGGGTGAGGCGTGACCTCAGAGCCTTTGCTAGGCTGCCCTGGGCAAAGAGCCCAGGGTCCCGACATGCATGCGTTACATAGGACTAGGACCAGCAGACCATGTGAGAAGGCCCTTCCAGCAGCCAGGCAGGCGTGCCCTGAGTGGATGGCTTGGAGGATGCTGTCATGAAATGACCTCAAACTCTACCCAACAAAGATGCTTTGTCTGCTGGCTATTCCATCATCTGAAACCTGACAGGAGAGTCTGTGAGGAGGTGTAGAAGGAGAGAAGAATGGGACACCTGATCCAGCCAAGAGGCTCCAGGACGGTAAGGATACACTTCGCCTGGAGAGTGGGTCCCACTTAGCGTAGCCATGAGTGACAGGGAGGTCTAACCAATGTAGACACACGCAGGGCAGGGGGAGGTCCAGATCAGAAACAGGAATCTTGCGAAAGGCGTATGTGACACTCAAGCACTAACCTGTATGATCATGTGCGCAAAATTAGAAAAAGGGGTTTCGCCGCTAGGCGCTGGGGATGTGAGGCTGTGGAATGTGAACCAGATTTATTCCTCCATGTGCTCTTCCAACTGGCTGCCCTTGTGCCGTAGCCTGCACCCAAGTCTGTGTGGGTGCTGCAGCCGGCGCAGTATGTATGGTTTCCCAGAGGTGGCTGAGGCCAGCAGGGAGTGTTCAGAGTGCATGTGGCACTCTCATGAGGAGACCAGCGTCTGCATTTTGTGGTGACAGGGCCTGATGGGCGGGCTAAAGTCCACAGCAGGGCTGGAACTCACTAGTTGTGATCTGGACACGAGGCAGGGGAACCGAGGCAGAATCCCTGTGTAGGCAGGAAGCGCCGCAGCCAGTGAACAGGTGGGCGGTGTGTGACTTTGGGTCTTCCTGTCCCCAGAGCGCCTTGCTGGTGTGTTGCCTGCTTGGCTGAGGGAACAGCAGTGAGTCTCTGGGCCAGGATTGGCTGACAGGTGCTGACTGGGCTCGAGACTTCCTAAATGCCTGGTTTTCCTATAGGCAGTGCTTTTTAAAGTGTGCATTAGACCGTCGGGGGAGGTGTGAAGTGCCTGTCCTGCTTTCTGAGGTAGAGCTGAAAATTTGCATTTTGTCTTTCTTTTCATCATCAGCCCTTTTTTATTTTTTTCTTTTGAGACGAGGCCTCACTAAATCATTACATTGCCTGAGTTGGGCTGGAACTTGTGCTGCTCATGCCTCAGCCTCCCACACAGCTGCAATTACAGGTATATACCACTGTGCCTGAGTCTGTGTTTTGTATTTCTAACAAGTTCCCAGGTGAGGCCAGTGCTGCCCGGCCAGTGGTCACAGTGAAGAGCACATGGAGTTTCTTATCTCCTGAATCTAAGGCCTTGCATGAGAACTGGTAGGTGCTGGGGTCCTCCCTGCCTGCCTTGTCATCTCTGGGGCCTGCAGAGCTCCTTCACTGACTACCCCTCTGGACCCCAGTCTCAGCCTCACTTTCACGGTGGGATTTTACACCTGTTCCTTCTCTCCTGTTCTTGACTTCCTCTAAATCAACAGATCTCTCTGAGGGAGAGAACCTTGGGCCACAGGAGGGACTGAGGCAATCCGTGATCCATGGCTCCTGGCCTCAGTGGCCCAGGGGCAGCTATGGAGCTAGGGAGGCTGGACCCTGGCTTCTGGATCCTTAGGGCAAACAAGGGTTGAGAGTTTCGTGAACTGCAGAGCAGCTGCCATCTACCTGTAACCTCAGCTGAGCCCTGGCTCAGCCTCTTACATCAAAGGACCTAGACTGAATGAGTTCCAGCCTCAGGCCTAGAACACTCTTGACCTCTCAGGGTCTCAGTTTCCACCCCGTAGAGTGAGGCTGTCCCAGATGCCCCCTGAGGGCCTTCCTGGCTCTACGGATGATGGCTCAGAGGAGAGGGAAGGTGTGTTGGGAAGGGGTGGAGTCCTGGTGATGCCACTGTGCCGGGCCTGGAAACGGGGCGTGAGTCATGGCATGATGAGGGTGGGGTCGGGGCTGACAGAACAGGGCTTTTCTGGGGAGCGAGTGCTCGGAACTCTGCCCAGAGACAGGGGCTGGTATGGGCCGGGGTGTCTGCCTGGGTGCCTTTTAGCCTTAGGGTCTGGCCCAGATCTCTCAGCCTGGCATTTGTCAGGGATGGGTTCACTGGATGGTGCTGGGCCCTGTCCGGTGCCATGCTGAGGTGTGGCTTTTGGGGGACCTGGATGCCATAGGCCCTGCTGGAATGTGCCCACCTACGCAAAGCTTCCAGGGTTGCTTCATAAGTAGGGACCAGGACTCAACTGCCACTGAGGCTGGTGCACAGCCCAGCTTAGCACTGTGCTGCTCAGCACGGCCCCAGTGAGGGGCTGCCCAGTGTCACCCCACAGTTACTCTGAAGAGAGGGACAGGGGCTGGAGCTGAGAGCCAGATTGTCCCTTCCCTCCTCGCCTGCATGTCCCTCCTTTGTCCTCTGTGGCTGTGGCTGGGACCTATGGCCTTTGTGCTGCTGGTCACATGCTGAGACAGGTGGGCCAAATGGATGCTCCTGGCAGAGATAGGGACTCACCCGTGTGCCCACAGCCACAGCCCAGTCACCCTTAGCTTGTGCCTCTCCAGGGGGCACCAGGCCTGCAGCCGGCAGGCCTTGTTCACAGTTCTCTCGGGCCCTGCTGGCTGTGGGTCCTCAGGCCCTCCTCTGCTCCGTCACTGGCTTCCTCTTCTCTCACTTGGCAGCTTTTACCCTGGATCTCCCAGATGACCTAGCACAAGTGGGGGCTCCACTGATGACTGCTGCTGAAAGCCATTCTGGCAGGGGATGTTGGCCCCAGATCCCTGGAGCGTGGGCTGGGCTGGGCTGGGACCCAGAAGAGGTTTGGTGGATGTGCAACATCCTTGGTTCCTGGGGAAGCGAGGGGAGCTCCCCCAGCCCAGCTTGGTGGTGATCTGGGGGCAGCAGTAACCCTCAGCATGGGCTCTGGTCAGGTGGGGACTAGCTTGGGAGGTTCTTTAGGGGCACAGGAAATATCTGGAATCTATGGGAATGGGAATTCAGGTCAGAGGTCACTTCAAATTAAAATGGAAAAAGCCCCCTGTGTGAAGGGAATCAAAGGAGGTGAAGACATTTGCTCTTCCGGAGCCTCCAAGCCCAGATGTTAGCGGTTAAAATTCCTGCAGGATTGACAGTGGCACAAGGCAACTGGTGGGCCAGAGGGGCAGGAGCGTGGGGAGCAGAGACCCCTTGTGTCCCTCCAGGCCCCAGGCCCCGGGGATTCCTGAGTGCACAGGGCTTGGTCTCTGCAAGGCAGGGTGCTAGTGGGCGGTGGGCACTCTGGGGTCAAGGGCCTCCCTCAGCCCTTCTCTCCTGGGCTGGCTGCCCCCTGAATGAAACAAGATCCTGGATCCCTGCTCTGTTGGAGCCAGGACAGCTCATTAGCTGGAGGGCCAGGTCCTTCAGATTTATGATCTGGAGCCCCGCTCTCTGAGGGCAAGGGTCTTTTGATCTGAGCCCAGAGCTAGGGGCAGGGATTCCTGGGTCTTAATTGGCATCAGCTAGGCTGATGCTGACCAGGACCCTATCCAGTACCTGGTCCCCAGCCCCAGCCTCCCAGCTGGGTGCTTATTGGATGGAAGGGAGACTGGGCCTTTTCTGGGGTAGTCTCACTCTGGAGGGCCTCCAGGAAAAAAGAGCAGGAGGGAGAATAAACAGCCCCCAATGGCCCTCTCTGAAGCCCCTCCCAGCCCTGACTCATCTTCTTCCCCTTGGGCCTCTGACCTGCACACTCTTCCTGAGATGGGATCAGAGGTTGCCCTAGCCTGGCCCCTGTGCTGGGAGGACAAGAGATGAGTCTAGCAGAAAAGGAAGACACGTGTCTTAGTGGGCATGAAAATAGATCTGCTCAGCCCAGGATGTCCCTTTGCATGCAGGCTCATTCTGGTTTGCTGTTCTGTATTCTGACTGGAGGAAGAGGGAGGAAGTATGGATACGGGATGCTTAGAAAGACTCTGTGGGGAAGAAGTGGAGGGAGGAGGAGAAGGGAGGGGGACAACTGAGACAGAGGGGCACAGAGATGAAAGCAGAGTGAGGGGCAGAGGTAGAAAAGCAGCCAAGTCTGAGCCTGGCTGGGAAGGGCAAGCCTTCAGGTGCTGGCCCCACGTGGACCATGCCATGTCAGGCTGTCTCGCAGTGCAGGCAGCCAGTGCCCACCCAGGGCAGCCTCTGTGGGTGTGGGCCTCTGTTCTACAGTGCTGAGAGCATCCCACTCTGTCTACCCCAATCCATGAGGAAAGGGCAGAGGGGAGAGAAGAAAGTCCTCTCCGTCTGGAGTGCATCTCAGTGTCAGGAGCCCACTCTGCAGTGACTAAAGCTACTGTGGCTCCTGAGGCTGAGGGGGACAGCAGACAGGGGTGGAGATGGCAGTGGGCAGATGACCATGCCAAAGGACTTGCCTGGGCAGCCCACAGAAGGCTGAGGGAGTGAACAGAGGGGAAAGACTGTCCCCTCACGCCGGGCAGGGGCAGGAGGAGTGGAGAACATTGTGCTGCAGGGCAGCTGTGTGAGCTTTTCCCAGTGGATCTGGAAGGAGGGCTTAAGAGGCGAGGAGGGCTGGAGGCAAGTGACTCCGGTGGTGGACGTGAGGCGCCAGTGTGCCATCACTGAGTGGCAGCTTCCCTGTGACACCTGGGGCTTGTTTCTCTCAATCCTACTCTTTTCCCTGGTCACTCAGTTTCTAAGGACTGGGTGCTCCTTGTGCATGTTTCGTAGGGAGAGAATTCTTTCCTGGTGGGCACAGCCTGGCAAGATGTGGGGCGCCTCACTGATGGTGTTTTGCAAACTGGGATATTGTCTCCCTGCTAGGGTATGAAGGTCTAGCTCACAGTATGTGGCTGACAAGGTTCAAGGGTTCAAGGGTGAACTTCACCCACTGGACACAGCCACATATCTACCACCAAGCAAGATACTTTGTTTTTTTCTTTTTTGGTACCCGGAATCGAACTCATGACCTCAGGCTGGCCAGGCAAGCGTTTATGCTGCTGAGCTATAGTCCCCAGCCTGCACCAAGCAAGATACTGAGTACTTTTATCTGTGGCAATCATTTTCCCACACCCAAGTGAGACCCCCTCAGTCCCTGTACTGTGTTCTGTGGCTGCAGCTTTGCCTTTTCTAGAGTCTCCACAGACCTAGAACAGCACATGTGGAGCCTCTTCTTTCATTTACCTGCTGCTCATGAGCTCAGGGCTATGCAAGTCCTCCTGGCTACTGTCACCCGCATTCCATATTGCCTCTCATCAAACAGACGCCATGCGTTGCCCTTGCCAGTGGGGAGATGGTGGTAAAGTGCAGGTGTGCTCTCCACTTAGGGGCCCGTTTCACTCTCACTCTCCTGCCCAGGAGGGACAGGGGGAACCTGAAAGTGTGGGATGGTGACAGCTGTCAGTGTCACTGCCATGTGACCCTGGAGAGCACAGGACTGTGGTGTCGAAGGGACTTCCTGCGCAGCCTACCACGCATGTGTAGGACAGGCACATGAGCCCTGCCAGCCTGAGAAAAGCCGGTCACAAAGGCCAGGTGACTTCTCAAGATGGCAAAGCTGCCAGGGGCTTGTCAACGTGCAAACTCAGTTTGTGGACCTACAAGGCTTCCCCTGCCCATGCTGTCTCCTTGGAAGAGAAGCCTTACCCTGGGGACTCCCAGTTCCCTGCGGAGGTGGGTGGAGGGCTCCTTGAAGGTGACAAAGGCCCTGCCCAGGGTTCCCAGGTGACCCAGATAGAATGTGGGAGGCTTCCTACCTCTGGGCAGGGCAGTGTCCCCCCTGATGCCTGGGGCATCTAACCTGAGCAGGGGTGGAGCTGGGGCTGAGGCGCTGCAGCTGAGGTGCATGGGCTGGCCAGGCAAGGCCTCCAGACAGATTTGGGAGCCTTCCACTGTCCTGGGACCTCTCCATCGGCTGTCTAGTTACTGCCTGTGCCTGTTTCCCAGGCTGCTTCCTGTCAGTCACATGAGGCCGTTTCAGAGAGGAGATGACTTCAAGGCTGGCTGATCTGACTCTAGGTCTCTGCAGAGTTGACAGTGACCCCAGGGGCCAGGAACAGGAGGGTGCAAGGTGCTGCCCCCTCTCTGGACACCCCAGGCCTCTTGAAAGAGCCTGGGTCTGGGAACCTTCGAGCAGCCCCTTTGCTCCAGAAGGAGACAGCATAGGAAGGAGAAGGAAGAGGCAGCCAAGCTGGGCTGGGCAGGAGCAGGACCATGCCACCGAAACCAGGTCAGCCTCGCAAAGCTCTTGACGATTATCCAGCGAAACTGGGAGAGCACACACCTGGGGGCATTTGCTCGGCGTCCACGGTTTTATGACCAGAGCAGCTGACAAAGGAAAGGATGAGTTCATCTTGCTGCCCACGCCTCCTGCGGCCGCAGCCTGTGCCAGGCCCTGCAGCCTCCAGTCTGGCCCAGGGTGCCACGACCATGGACAGAAAGAGGGCTGGAGGTGTCTTGTCGACCCCAGTCTGCCTGCCTGACCCTAGGCTGTGTGCCTGATGGACAGACTGCTGGTACCTGTCCTAGCCAAGTAGGCTGGGGAGCCTTGGGGAAGATGAGGCAGATAGGAGAGGAGGCTCCGGTTCTCTCCCCTCCCACATCCCCCTAGGGCCTGTCTCAGCGTTGAGAACATGAGGCCCTTTGTTTCACAGGCTGGACTTAGAGTCAGAAGGTGCCATAAAAGGATTCCAGCCCCTGGTTTTTGGGATAGTCCTTTGAAATTCCTCAGACATTTTTGATTTGCAGAGGGTGATATCCCCTTCACCTGCCCCCCACTTTACCAAGGTTTCCCCTTCCTCTGTGGCTCAATTCCCCTTTGCTCAGCAAAGCCCTCTCCCAGTAGGATGGCAGTGTACCAAGGACGGGAGCTCTGGGGAAGCAGTGTCTTGTTCCCGAGGCTCTGTGCAAGTTTCAGCCTGGAAAGCCCTTTGGTTTTCACTGAGGCTACACCTGCTCCCTTGGTTCCAGCTGCAGGTCCCCGGCCTCTCCTCAGGTACCATCTCTGCTGGATTACTGTCTCCCAGGCTTGTGTCCAGATCTTCTGTGCCGTACAGAGAGACTTCCTCTTTCTTTCTCCTCACGGTCTCCATCAGAGTCTCAGGCATCACTGTTCTCAGCATTTGGCCTCTCAGCAAGAGCTTGTGAGGGGCTTTCTGGGCCCCAAGGACTTGGGCAGTAGTGTGGGGCCTGCAGGTGAGGTGAAGTGTGCTGCTTCCAGGGCTCTGGTCCTGATCCTGGAGGAGGTGGCTGGTGGGAGGAAGGGTGAGCAAGGCTGTGGGCACAGGCCCTGCCAGGTTGGTCCAGAGCAGGGTCCCTGATGAGAACATGAAAACAGACAGGACTGTGGGGAGGGGGACCCACAGTACCCTAACCTCAATGAGGCCTATAGCCCATGAGCAGTCTGGCCCTTCTTGGCCCTACTTTGCTGGCTTCTGCTTTGTGCTTGAAAGTTACCTTCCCTCCTTTCAAAAGGACAGCCGTGGTGCCCTGAATCTTTTGCACATAGTCTTATGCTGGAGAGAATTTTCCTTTATTTTTGGTAATAGGAATTGAACTCAGGACCTTGTGCTTGCCAGAAGCAGAACTTACTCCCCAGTCTCCTTGTGAGGCATTGCTGTGACCTGCACCCAGTCTAGACACTGCTGCATGACAGCATAGAGGTGGAGGCCTCTGGCATTCAGGGCGACAGTGGCAGAGGCCCGGTGTCACCACTGGAGTGAGCCATCTCTGGTGAGGTAGCACATTTTGTCCTCACAGGGCAACTGCTGCTGTTGGTTTGGGTGTTGGTCTCAACTCCTCCACATATAAGCCTGACCCTCTGGCCTCTTGAGGTTTCTGCGAGCTTTACAAGGCCCTTTAAGAACTAGCGTGAGGAGATCGTGTTGTTTGCAGTCTCCTCCCCTCCACTCTGAGGCTCTGCCACTCAGAGAAAGTCCCGGGGTAGGAGGCAATGGAGAAAGGAACACTAGCAAACAGTTCCAAGTGTTAAGCCCTGCAGACCACCCCCAAACTTACAAAACACACACCCGGCATCTTACTGCTCCATTGTGATCCATGTTTCAGTTAGGATGCTTTCAAATTCTCTAGTGTTGTGGAATTGTGCTTTTCTATAATATTTAAATGAGTTGCCTTGAGGCCCTATTACACATGAGGTGAAGGCCCAAGATGCTCCCTTTCCCAACACACACAGTGGCCATGGTACCCCCATGGGGTTAAGTGATTCATGTCCCTTCCATCTCCAATGTTCTGCTTCTGTTCAGTTTCTTCTCTCCCCTTCTTCTCCCTTTTTGTATTGTGTCAATTGTGACAAACAGCCTAGAGATCTGCTACTCTCAAAAGCAAAGCGCTTCAAAGCCCACACCACGAACCCAGGAGCAAGACCATCACCCTAAGGCTGAGACCACCCACACAAGGTGGAGACCACCAGGACAGGGTGGAAAGCACTAGCCCTAGGGTGTGTACCAACATTTGTGAGAGAGAAAAAGGGCAAAGGAAGGAATATCACAATATACAATCTTATCTCTTAAATGTTTTTAATATATGTTGCACATACAGACAAGTGCATACAACATAAATGTAAATTTAACAAATTATTTTAAGTGACAGTTGCCTAGGTCAGGAGAATTGGCAGATCCTCAAGGATGTCTCACACGTCCCTGGCAAGCGATCTTTGTGGTGAAATGCTCCACACATTCACCAGACTGTGTGAAAGGGACTGAGGCAGTTGAGAAGATAACCCTGGGGATGCTGTGCTCTGCAGATACAGGGTTACTCACACCCAAGCAGCTTTTGCACGCCTCCCTGTCAGACCTCCCTGCTCTCCCCACATGCCCTCTTCCTCAGATTTTTCACCTGTGTGTGCAGCACCAGAAAATGCACCGTCTCAGCACCGTGGGAGGAGACCATGCACACAAACTGGACCTGGGAGGGTTTCACAAAGGGCCTGCCTGAAAGGGTGTGAGCAGAGGTGTGGGAAACCACAGGGAGGACAGGGAGGCTTGGGGCTGGAACCTGGTCACCATGACCACCCTTAGACCTGAACGGTCAAGAGGAAGGAGTGGGAGCCGAGCTCTGTAGGAAACCAGGACTGCGTCTGGCTTTAGTGCCCAGAACAGTCCCTCAAGCCTGTTCTGGAGCTCCAGCCAGAGTTGAGAAAGAGTCGGGCTGGGTGTGGCCAGGTTCTGCACACCTTGCTGCCCCAAATCTTTCCTCCTAAGATCACCTCTGCAGTAGAGCAGCAGGTAAGGACAGAAGGCATAGGCACCCACACGCCCAGCCAGGGCCAGGCAAGGGTGGGTCACAGTCTGCACCAAGCTCACCGCTCACCTTCCTAGGAATTGGCTTTCTTTCTCTGTCTTCAGCCCAGGAACCCTCGCCTGTCTTTTTCCTAAGGCCTGTTGTGTTATCTCCTCTCTCTTTCCCTCATAGTTGTGATTTTCTGTCTTTCTTGTTAAGTGCTCTATTTTATTCTGCAAGCTTTAGAGGGAAATTTAACTAGATATGTGCCTACACTTCTACTTTAACTGAAAACTTTCAACTCTTCCTCCTGTTCCAGTTCCCTTCCTCTGTACTTCCAGACCTTGGGAGTTTTTCTGCTGCCCCCTCTTCTCAAACAGTTTCTTGCCCTGTTGCCTGGATGCCTCCCGATCCATACCCCATGCGCTTCATGTTCATCTTCTTCCTAGTGGCTCCATGGCCCCATCTGAGGTCTGCATGCTGCAGAGAGAAGTGGCACGAACTGGAAGACACCTGAGGAGGGGTCCTTCCTGGGAATGGAGATGGCAGGGCCTGAGCTGCCACTTGCTAGCCAGCAAAAGCTAGACCCTAGGTGAAGGTTTCCCAGTAAACAGACTCACAGACAGGCACCTCAGTGTCTCATGGCCAGTGCCAGGCTATAGGCAGGGGGGAGCCCAGAGAGGGTATGCCCATCCTGGCTGGGACTATCAGGGGAGATGGGGCAAGTTAGGGCAGTGTCGACTGAGCTGAGTAGCCCTTGCTAGTGGTGGAAGGTGGGAAGAAGCTGTTTCAGGCCATCACTCTGCCTCTTGTGAGGCAACTCCACACAAGTTAGACAAAGCTGTCCCCTCTGGACAGAGGCAGCCCACACACACTGTGGCAAGCAGAGCAGGTGGACCTGAGCCTCCCTCGGCCTATGGACAAGCACACAGACAGAGGCATAGGCCAGCAGTCTGAGCAGGCAGGGGAGTGGCCTCCTACGGATACCTGTGTCCTAAATCCAGAACCTGTAATTCCCATGTGCCTCCTTCCAGGACTTGCAGATAGGATCGCACGAAGGATCTGAGGAGTAATCATTTTGATTGTCTGGTTTGGCCTGGTGTAAATGGAAGGTCCTTACGGGAGAGCAGCAGGAACTTCAGAGTCAGAGCTGAGGTGCAACTCATCAGAGGCACTGTCTGAAAGAGAGATGAAGATGCTTCAGCACCATGGATTGGGGGTGGAGGAAGGGTGCTGGCCACAGCATCAGCAGCTCGTGAAGCTGGAAAGGAGAGGGAGCAGATTCTTTCTGAACCTCAGGAGGGTCATGACCTGCTGGCCTCTTGGTTTTAGACAGTACAGAGCTATGTCTGAACTTGTGACCTCTAGGAGGATGAGAGGATAAATCTGTGGTTTTAGCCTCCTGCTGTGGTAGCTGCTTGCAGCAATAGGAACTAATACAGGAAGCTCGGTGCTCTCAGCGAGGGGCTGAGCATGCTGGACCGGAGTAGGCTAAGGCAAGTGGGAGACGACAGAGGCGCTGACTGTGGTCAGGGGTGACATCTGGTCACTTGCCCCATTCTGAAGGCAGCCCTGGCCCCTGAGCTAAGACCAGAGAGCAGGGCTTCAGGAGGGTCACACTGTGGACGATGGACTGGCAGGAGGAAGCAGCAGCTGCAGGGGCGGAGGACAGTGACTGGCCTGGCCCCAGCTGATGGCAGTGCTGGGAAGCAGAGCCTGGAGAGCTGAGACCCAGCAGAGGGCAAATTCCTCCTGTCCCCTGTGCCCTCCTCTTCTTGTCCTCTCCTGCCTCGCCCAAGCTCTGGGGTCCAAGGCTCCAAAGGGCCACCTGAGATAAGGTAATGACTTGGGAGAAACAGAACAGTCTGGAAAGTTCCCAAGGGTTCAGCTGCAGAAGGGTCACTGGCTTCCTGCATGTGCCCAGCACACACATGTGCACACGCACATGGCCCAGGAGGGGTTCTGGCCTGCCTTGCTCCTCATAGGCCTCCTCCCATTTGGGACCAGGGAGCCCACTCAGCCCCAACAGTTATAGGTCCCCAGGTGTAGCCTGGGGCTCACCCGATGCCAGGCCTCCAACAGGGACTCCCTCTTGGGACACCCAGGCCAAGAGCCAGGGCGGGCCTCAGAGGTCTGAACCCTGAGTAGGGCCCACAGCCAGGCAGTTCAACTGAGCTGCACTCACTGCTTCATCAACCGCATCAGAAACCCCAGCAGCTGTGGTGTGCGCATCTTGCCCTCAGCTCACCCTCAGCCCCTTGTGGCCACCTGCTCTTTTTGCTGTGGCCCCTCTCCTCTCAGCTCTCCAGACACCTGGCTCTTTCTCAGACCAGCACCTTCTCCCTGCTCTGCTCTGCCAGGTTATCGCTTCCTGCTCCTCAGATCTCACATCAACAGACACTGTTCATTTGGGATGTGCAGGGGGCAGAAGGCAGTGACTCTAGCTCCGAGGCTCCCCAGCACTCAGTCAGTCAGGGCTCCTCTGGAAGAAATGGTGAGGAAAGCCCAGCCCTACCAGGCTCCAACAGAAATGGCATGGGTTTGTTGAAAAACCTGGGCCACCCCAGGGTGGGCGGCAGGCAAAGCCTGAACCTGGCATCACCATATCAGTTCTTGGGAGCTAGAAGGACAGTGGCATGAGGCTCAGGAATATCAGCCAGTCTTCCAGGCCAGGAGATTGTCTTTGTCCTCTGTGTTCATAACAAGTCAGCCCAGGACTCTGCAGTCTCTCCTGGTCCTCTGGGTTGACCGTGACCTGCTGGGTGACTCCTCTGCTGGGCTGGCTTGAGCATATCGCACATAGTTGCTTTTGGATGAAGCCTGTGGCTGGAGTCACCTGGAAGCTCAACCAAGGCAGTAGGTCAGCCAGATCCTCTTCTCCAAGGGTCCCCCTGTAGCCTCTTTAGCAGGGCAGCCAGAAATCTTACATGTGACTCAGGGCTCTCAACTGTGAAAGAAAGAGGAAGTAGGAGTGACATTCCTCTTAAAGGTCAAATTTGAAACTAGTGTGGTCACCAGCCTGTGGCACTCTTGGGAGGTAGCAGGAAACTTTAGGAGAGATGGGTGGAATAGAAGGAAGTTAGCTTACCAGGTCCCTCTCCACTTCCTGTCTCTCTCTCTGTTCTCTGTAGTCATGAGATAAGCAGACTTCTCCACCAAATGCTCCCACTATGGTACACTGTGCAGCCATGGGCCTCGAAGTACCATGGACCGAAACCTTTGGAACTATGAACCAAAATAAATCTCTCCTCCTTTTTAGTTGATTTTCTCAGGTATTTTGTCACAATAATGGAAAGCTGACTAATATAATAGCTCAGGCCTTGTCAGACCATAGATTATGATTTAGAACTTCCTGTCTCTGACCTTATGAATTGTTTCAGAAATGGACATGTGGTTTCACTCTAGATTAGTCTCCCAAGACTTTTCTGCTGCAGCTCTCAGAAAGAGGGATTTCTGTCCATGTGAGTTGCTAAGGTCAGTTTAGCCTTCTAGTGGTGAGAGCCCAGCTGGAAAATCCAGAGATAAACAGAGTTCTGTTGACATTATTCTAGCTTCTGGATCACACACTGATTGAAGTCAGACAAACCCTGACATTTTAGTATGAGCAAATACATCATCTTTTGTTATACCCTGAAAAAGTCAAATTAATTCAGTTTATTTAAAAACAAAACAGAGGGCCAGGGATATAGCTCAGTGACACAGCACCTGCCTGTCAAGCACAAGGTCCTGAGTTCAATTCCTGACACCAATAAATAAATAAATAAATAAATAAAAACAAAAACTCTCTTTCCTCATGTTCACCATTCTGTGACTCTTCAAGACCTAACTTAAATTCTTCCCCTCCAAGAAGCCTGCTTGAGCCACCACTCCGTGTAGACTGTGTAGCTCTGACTGCCTTCCCTTGTGCTGATTTGCCTGTAGTATAATTATTTGGGGAAGGTAGTGATTTCTGGGTCCTTGAGTGGCCCTGGAGTTCCATGGGCTGGGAGTGTGGAGTAAGCTGTGAGGATCTTTCTACTGGGATCGCTGCCCAGGGCAGAGTGGGTGAGTGGGTATGGGTGTGTGCTTATGAGCAGAGCAGAGGTGACATGTGTGCCTGCGGTGGTGCAAGAGGAGTGAGCAGAAAGACAGGCTCTTCAGGCAGTGGGACCAGTTTGGGGACAAGTCCCTGCACGGGCCCCAGCGGAGTGTGTGGGGGAGGCCCCCAGGGTGCCCTCTGCATGGAACGGCGGGGCCTCCCATGCATCTCGGGCTGGAGATGCCTTTACTGTTTGTACTTCAGCTTTGTCTCTGCGGCCACAGAGGTTTTCATTTCTGCCTCCCCAGCCCCAAACACAGGCTCCTGCTGGAGAAGGAATGAAGGATGAGAATCCAGAAGGTGGTCTGGCTAGAGTCCCTGACTTCCTCTGTGCCGCCCAGGCTGGGGGTGGGCCTTCTGCTGGCGGAAGGGGAGATGGCTTAGGAGTGTGGTTTCCTGGACTCCCAGTGGTTCTGTCTCTCTGCCAATTCTTTGTGTGCTCTGGGGTCCCTCCCCAAGACAGTTCTTTACCTGACTCATGCCTGTCTTCAGAGCGTCTTGGTCTCAACTTGGTGTAGTTCTCCTGGAAGCCTGTGGTCATGTACATATACACACAGGCAGCACCCACTGCCCCATCCTGCTACCTATGAAAGTGTTCAACCAGTTGTCTTGTAAATACTAATGCATCTCTCACTCTTTTTATGGGTGTAGGGCAACCTCACATTCTGTTTTGGCCTTATCCTTCTGCCTGCTCTCTGTTGGCTCCTTTACTCAATGGTGCTCAACTGAACGCCTGCTGAGGTGCAGGGCACCGTCTCAACCCAAGAGATAGGGAAGGAAGTGTTTCCTACCCTCTTGGAGGTGCCACTGTAGTGCAGCGAGAGGCAGCAGCAGGAGACAGTAAATTCCCAGAACAGATCATCCCAGTGATAAGGGCTACCAGTACAACAGACCAACAGCATGAGCCAAGGTCGCCAGAGGGTCAGAGAAACCTCCTCCTTCAGAAATGATGTCTGAGTTGAGCTGAGCAGACATCCGGGAGAGAATATTCTAAGCAGAGGGAAGAGCTGAAGAGTTTCCAGAGGTGGAACAGTCTCTTGCTGCACAAGAGGATGGAGGCCGATGAAGAGAAAGAGGGGGAAACCTGAGTCAGAGAGGCAGGGCTTTTGAAGGAACTGCAGGTCAAGGACAGGAATTCAGACTTCATTCAAAAAACAATCCGGGGGGCTGGGGATATAGCTCAGTGGAATAAGCGCTTGCCTAGCAAGCGCAGGGTCCTGAGTTCGATCCCCAGTACCGCAAAAAAAAAAAAAAGAAAAAGAAAAAACAATCCGGAAGAGACATTGTCTTACTTAAAATTCTGAAAGGTCATTTTGGTTATATAGGTTGAGTGAATTGATTGTAGGGAACAACAAAAAAGGATGCCGAGGGGGTTCTAAGAGCCAGGTGAGAGGCTAAGGTGATTGTGACAGAAAGAGAGGAGAGAGAAGGGCGCCAGTAGATCTCTCAGCCTATGAGGGGGTTATGTCCCAGTAGGCCATGGGACACACCCAACCTGCAGAACATCAGTGTTTGGCCACACAGTGCCCTGTAGACTCTGGATTGTTCCCTTTCGTGATTTCGCGGCTGCCTAGGATCTGTGTCCGCTGCCACGGTCCAGCCTCATAAGGAACATCGGGTTGCACATCATCAGCCAGAGAAAAGCCAAGATTCAAAATGTAAAGTAAGGTTTCCACTGCATGCTTGTTCCTCACACAGTGTCATAAAGTTGAAAGAATCATGCATGGATCTATGATAAACTGGGGACCATCTGCACTGACTGGAATCCGTGGGACACCAGGACACCTTGTCTTGGAAAACTGAGGCTACTGCCAGTTATCAAGACTGGAAAGATGACTGGGGTGGGACAGAAATAAGAAGTTGTGCTTTATCTGTTAATTTTGAACACCTTGTACACACCCAAAGGGAAATGGCAAGCAGCTGTGAACCTGTAGCTCCAAGGAGGATTAAGAGTTGGACATGCAGGCATAGGAGGCTCAGCTCACCATGGTTTTCAAAGCTGCAGTAAGATTATTAGAGACATCTAAGGTAGGTAGAAATTGTAGGCAGTCAGACAGGGCAAGGTCCTCCAGGAAGTCAGTACAGAAGATAAGAACACATTACAACTGTGGCTGGAGGCGCATTCCTTGAAGGTCAGCCTCAAGATAAAGACAGAACAACTATACTTACCTAACTCCTGGGGGGGGGGGGGACAAAAAAGATCAATATTTTAAATAAGCATCAGTCACCTAACCCCTCCCTTCCAGGAAAGTTCCTTTTTCTTTCCATGGACATTTGCTACGTGACCTGCTTTCCCGCTGGATCAATATTGCCTATGTGACCTTATTCCTACCTTGTGATTTTGTATTTACCTTGTGATTTTGCTCCATAAAGCACCTCTGTAAGTGGAGTCCAGGGTAACCCACTTTCTGGGTCCCTTCTTGTCCCTCAGGCAGGAGCTGTTTTCCCTCAGTAAAATTTCCTACTCTTAACCTCTGTTGTTCCTCAAAATCCATTCTTCAATTTTGGAACACAAATTCAATGCATCAGATGTCTAGCAGGCTGGGAGTCATATTTCTTCCCTTATATCATTTGGAGGTTCCTGTATCAACACAAGGACACATTCACAACAATCTCCCAGTGACGCGTTGCGCAGAATGTATCTCTGTCGTCCAGCAGTGCGTGACTGCATGTGGAGCTTGTAAAAGACACTGTACCACGTGGAGAGCAGGCACGGGAGCAGGGGCTCCTGGAGGGGAAAGAGCCAAAATGGGGAGGTTTGATCTGTGTTTTCAAAGAGCTGAGAGCTCCTGGACCCTGTATGTATAGTGGGGAAGCTCGGGCGGAGACGGGGGTTGGGGGGATGTGATGGGAACCGAGGCTCTGAACAGGTGTGTGGTGTGATGCGAAAAGACTCATAGTTCTGGAGGTGGAAAGGAAGGGATTCTGTGCGCCGTGGTCTGTTTTCTCGGTGCCGTCCGAGCGAGGGATGAGAGAAAAGAAGAGGCACAGTGAGGGTCCCAGGAGCCGGCAGGTTATGTGCAGAATTGGGTGTTTCTGAGGCCTCTGAGGTGGGGATTGATCAGCCAGCAGCTGCTCCGACGTGGGCACAGAGGACGTAAGGCTCTCAGGCAACCCAAGAGCTTGGCCTGAGGTGAGGGTGGGTGGTCACAGGGGACCTCAGGGACCTGGCAGGGCTCCCCTGACATCTGCACTGCCACGTACCCTGCTGGTGTGGACTCTCCAACAGAGCAGTCTGTTCCTGCGCTGGTACCCTCAAGGTGTCCAGGCCTCAAGCCAAGCAGCCCTTCAGTGGCTAGAGGACCGGCCTAGGGGTGGTACGGTGGTAAGATGTGCTTGGAATGTGCATTCCCGCCGGCCAGCCCTCTTCATGCCCCCTCCCTGGGACACGGCAGAAGCCCTCCCACACGGTGGGCAGGGAACACAGTGTAGGGCTGGGGCCCAGACACGATGGGAAGAAAAACAGGCTGTGTGGGACCCACCCAGCAACAAAGAACTCCTCAGAAGGAGTTTTATTGGGGTGCTGTGTGGGTCTACCTGCCTCAGCATTAGGCACCCACTCACTTTCAGAGAAAGGGCTTCTTCATATCCTCACATCAGCTGTCATCCCTGCACAAACAACTTGCCCTCCACAGCTTCCTCCCTGCCCCCCAGGCGGAGCCTTGCACAGCACATGGCACAGACGGGGCTTCACAGGTTCTTACAGAACAAACAGGCAAATGTGCCCATCAAACACTCATTTGGCCAAGGAGAAAACCCGCCTTTTGCCCCACTCCTTGCCATCACCTCTTGGTGGCAGGAGCGGTCATCAGCAGTAGTGAGGCTCCTGAACTCAGGCTGAGGCCCCCAAGCAGAAAGGCCATGCCAGTGACTACTGAGCCAGGCAGTCCACAGCCAGCATTATGCCCAGCGTTATGCCCAAAAGAAACTGCTGTTTCCTGCGGGGATCCCAGTTCTGGTGTGAGCATGGAAGAGCGGATGAAGGCAGCCCTCCTATGGCTCTGGGCCAGCCAAGGACAGAGGGGCTACCTGCCCTTCCCTCTCCATTCCACTTCTGCTGCTTCAGCCCCTCCTTGTGGACCTCCTCAGCTGAACGAGGGAGGCAAACCCCACTCCCACTGCTGGAAGAAGCCAGAGACGCAAGTGCAGGGGACACTTGCCAAGGCTCCTGAAGTGGCTCTTGAGCTCGCCTTAAGCCGGTAGATGCAGAGTAAAGGACCCACAGCTGGCCCCAGTCGCACTGCAGGGCCAGGCCTTAGTGCCAGACTGCTGACCAGAGAGTCCCAAGTGCCAGGGAGCTTGACAGGGCTGATGGACTGAATGACACTGGCCAGAAAGTTGCCGATGGAGGGCAAGCAGGGCTGGGAGAGGAGCAGAGACCTGCCCAGCAAAGCTTAGGTCCAAGAAAACTTCTTGGAGGGGCCTTGAAGACCAGAGGACCAGCCAGAGGCCATGTCAGTGAGCCCAGTGACCCCGGGTACCCACATTGTCTCCTGGAGCTGCCATAAGAAAGCACAGGACCACAGACTGCTGCTTGAGCCACAAAAGGACCTGGCCCATCCCTACTCTGCAGAGCCTGAAGCCCAGGACAAAAGCCCTGGCATGTGGGCCTCCTGAGGGCTCCCCAAGGCTTGTGGAGGGGCACATCCTTGCTGTGTGCTCACTCAACCTGCCTTCTTAGGAGAGCAGTGAGATGAGATTAGGACCCCACCTTCACGGCCTCGTTTTAATGTCCTGACTGATTTAAAGACGCTATCTCTAAATGCAGTCACCTTCTGAGGCACTACAGGGGATTAGGGATTTAACATAGGCATCTTGGGAAAGACACAGTTTCACCACTGACAGCCACTGTGGGACCATTGCTGTCAAGGTGACTGTGTCACAGAACAACTTACACCAACAGCAGTGTCAGCTCCTCCTGTGCGTGCGTGCGTGCATGTGTGTGTGTGTGTGTGTGTGTAGGCTTGTGCATTCATACATGCCTGGCTACATGTGTATTGTGTGTACATGTGTGCACATGTGTGTAGTCTGCACATATGCAGAGCGAGTGGCCTGCTGCTCATTTTCTTTTTTTTTTTTTTTTTGGTGGTACTGGGGATCGAACTCAGGACCCTGTGCTTGCTAGGCAACTGCTGCTCATTTTCCTTGAGGACCACTTGCTGGACTCTACTGATTTTCCCCAGAGCCCTGGAGAAGGCTGGGCAGGTTGAGCCTGTTTTAGAGTTGGGCTGAAGGAATCAGGTCATACAGCAGTCAAGGGGCAGCCCTGAAACCTCTTGGGTGGGTCCTGGACTCCCCATCCACTGCCCAGTGCTCACTAGCAAGGGCACACCATGAGGTCTCAGAAGAGCCCCCAGTAGCTCCTCACCACACAGGAGGAAATTGAAGTAGAAACTGAGCTGGCAGCGGGATCCCTGGAGGAGAGGTGATTCACAAGACCTTACCTTTGCAGCTTATTGCAACTGCTTATCTGCCCTGACTCACTCGATTATCAAGCTCCGACAAATCTTAGTGATTTGTCCAAGGTGTGACAGATCCCAGCACCCAGAGGGCAGGTTTCAGTCCCTGTGAGGCCCAACCCCCAGGCAGTCCTGTAGGGTCAGGGACCTCCCTAGAGCTGCCTGAGCAGGCTACCTGAGGCAGGGCACACTGGCCTGGCACCACCCTGGCAGCCCCTGGCTCTCCTGCTGGCCTCTGCCTCTCTCATGCCACATGCACAGTGGCCTCATCCTCACCTTGGGTGTGGGGAGCTCAGTTCCCAGGAGCCTTCCAGGAAGGCGTGAGAGCATTGCAGGCCAGGAGGGGTGTGGGGAGCAGGGGTGCCAGATGCCCAGTCTCCAGGATGCCAGGCCAGAGGCCATGGGGGCCATGGAAGCTCTTCTTTGAATTGGCTTTTGGTCCCACCAGAGGAAAGTCTTGACCACAGCTGTCCAGCAGACATAGACCTTGCTTGGGTTTAAGTTAGAAAACTGTTCCAGAACCTTCTAAGGTGGTTGAACTCTTGTCAGTGTCTACCCTTGTGGTCTCAGCAGGCAGGGAGGCCAGAAGGCAAGTCCGGCCTTAACCTGGGGCGGTCCTCAGGACAGGACTGTGGCCTGAAGAGCTCACCTTTGATTCTCAGGCTCTTTCAGCCAAGTAACCACTGAAACCCCACACAGGGTCTTAGCTGTCTCCTCCTGCAGACTTCAGCCCAGTCACAGATTGTCACCTCTCCTGCCTGGCAGCTGGCCTACGAGCTGATGGAAAGTCATGTTGTCCCAGGCCCCACAGCAGTGAGATGGCCCCAGATGTTTGGGATCTCTTCTTTCCAGCCCTAGTGCTCCGGCCCATCCCAGGCCAGCCTCCAGCAGAGGTCAGGAAATGGTGACAAGCACTGCACACTGCCAGGGCCAGACAATGCCCTCGGGGCCTGTGTGGACATTTGGGCTGACACCCACTCGGGCTTGTCCATTCCCAGGGCCTATTTCATCACTGCCACCCCCAAGCCAAGCAAGGCATCTGGGAGGTCGAGATCCTCAAACACACCTGTATAGGGCCATGTCCCTAAATGAGTTCTTGTCTCCCTCCCTGCAGAGGCCCTCGTGATTCGGTGCGTCCCTGCTGGTGGGTGGGGACTGCCCTCTGTGCTCCCCAGAAACCCTGGCTTTGGGGGCAGGAGGCTGCAGGTCTGCCTGGCCCACTTTGTAGACAAGGCTTTCCGGGAAACAGAAGACACTGACTGCGCCTCCTGATGGGTAACTGCACCTGATTCCCCCAGATTGAGCTCAAGGCAGATTCTAAGCAGGCGGCAGGGAAAGGCACTGACGGCACTGGCTGGCCTCCAGTGGGAGCACCGTGGGAATGTGGCCTTTGTCCTAGCCAGCAGCATGGACAGCAAGTAGGACTGCTGCCCAGGGCTGAACCCCAAGGTGGCCTCTGAAGGACCCCTGGGCAAACTCCACTGTGGGTCTGTGTGGGTTTCTAGCCCTCACGTTTCATGGGTTCCTGCATTCCCATGGCGGCAGCACTGGGGCAGTGTGGCTCCCGACTCGGCCAGGCCCCTCCTCCTCTGCCAGTGTCTGAGAGCATGGTGCTTCCCATCTCTGGGAGAAGGTGGTTCCCTAGGTTGTGACGCTCTGTGACTCGTGCACAGGGACCGAGGTGCTAGAGGGAACTTGTGATTAAGGTCCAAGAGGAACAGTGGCCCTGTAAGTATCAGCCATGCTCTGCCGGAAATTCCTGGTCTGCCCTGGCACTTTGGAGCCTGAGGCAGCAGGAAACCGGCCTTTCCTGCCCAGCTCTCCCGCCCTGGTCACATAGGGAGTGGGTGGAGCACTCTCTCTGGTTCTCACACAGAACACACTGGGGTGGGGCTCCAGAAACAGGCTTTTACCCCACCCTGCCCACCCCCCTTTTCCCTATTCCCTACTCCATGGTATAGTGGTCTATGGTAGACAGTCTTGGGTTCAAATCCTGCCTCTGGCCTTTCTGATAATCCCTGAGCCCCTTTCCCTGGTCTATAACAAAGGTCAGAAATAACTGCTTTGCTGGCAGGGTTGTGGGAACCCCGAAGAGTTGCAGGTGCTACCCGTGGTCATGAGAGCGAGTCCTGGATGAGCAGTGCTATGATTCTTCCCATCCCCACAAGGGCCAAGCCCAAGATCGTGCCCTGCCAGATGCTGGCTGTGCAGAGTTGGGCCTGGGCTTCCCTCTGAGGCCCCGTCTCATCTCCTGCTCCCACAGCCAGCGCCTCCCACTCCTTAGAGCTTTGAGCTGGCATTTGGCCCTGCTGGGATGAGGCTACCCTCTCTCCTTCCCTTCCTCTGGACCCAGCTCTCCTGCTCCAGCTCTCTGAGGGTCGAGAGATGCAACCAGAGGAAGTGGATCACACCCGGGGACAGTCCCAGAACCCCCTACCTAAGCACACTTGACAAATGATCCTTGTCTGCAGCTGCAGGCCGTGAGCCAGAAGCCCTGTGTGGCTGAGTCCAGGGCTGTGGTGAGGCTAGCCCTGCTCGTGGTGTCTGTGGAAAGCCGCCCCGCCTCTCCCTTCTCAGACAAGGCTGGGAGAGACTCAAGAAGCCTGCAGGAGGCCCTGGAGGCTGGGCTGAGGAGGCCAAAAGAAAGCTGGGACGGGCTGCACGGGAGGTCTTCCCACCTTCCCAGGCTTGTGTTCCACATCTCAGGAGCCAGCCCTTAACCTCGGCTGGTAGACCTGCCATGGACAGTTGCTGGATCACCACAGAGCATCAGCCCGTCCGGAGGCTGACCCAGGCCCCAGCACAGTTGTGCTTTCCCGAAGGGAGGCTCTGAACTGATCTAACTGCATCCACAGAGCTCCCAGGCTTGGGACTTCTCCCTCAAGAAAGAGGCGGGGACAAGAAGGCGGAAGTTCTGGGGCTCCAGCTGGCTCAGGAACTTCAAAGGCAAAATCACCTCCAGCCTTTGCCCACATTAAAGCACTGGTAAGGGGAGGGTTTAAGATCTGTGCACCAGTAGATGGGGGGACAATGCATGAGGTCGCCAGCAAGTGACCCTTCACAGGTCACCAGGCACCCTATAGACTAGATGGTCACAGCACAACAGCAAATGACTGATTATGAGAACAGTCCCAGTGGGGACGTCACCACGGCCTGGATCTCATTTCTTTACACGACAGTTTGGCAGAGAAGCAAACCTTGCTGCCACCTATGTCTCATGTGGCTAGTTTCCCAAAAGGATCAGACACAACTACACAACTACAGGGAGGAGTCCTTGCAAGAGCCTCAGTTTCCTGTTTGTCACCCCTTACCTCCCAGTGGCAAACTCTTCCAGGAAAGCCTGCCGATATGGCCTTTTCTGAACATGGCCTCTGCTTGCCCTATTCTGGACATGCTACTGCTGAGAAGAGATCTGGGTCACCTCTGGGTCACCTCACTGTGTACCTTGGTGAAACTGTGTGATTGCCTTAAGCAGGAGTCAACAGAGAAGTGACACTGTATGACTCACAAAACTAGGTCACAAAACCCAGTATCCATGCTTTGAGGAAGCCCGGGCCCCACAGTGAGAGCTCCTCATAAAGTCCAGTGAGCCACCAGCGTCAGCCACCAGACATGTGACTAAGGACACTTCCAGATGCCTCCAGCCACCACTGGCTCCCAAGTGACCTCGAGTGAGAAGCGCCTGACTGACCCCTGAACTGTGAGAGGTGATGAAATGACTCTAGCTAGTTAAAGCTTCTCAGAGTGGGGTGAGCTGTAATGTACCAGCACATGCCCAGAGCACCCATGGATGGTGCGGTTCAAGCGTGTGCCTTGCAGGCATCTTTGTTGTTGAAGATGGAAGTCCACTCCTTCCTCCCTTGCTTTCCTTCCCAAGTCTGAGCCTCCGCAACATCCGGGTGATTCACTCTCTCCCAGCAGACACAGTGAGGACTCCAGAAGCTGCCAGCTTGCTCTTCTGCTCAAATCCCCATGGAGATTATTCTCCTTAACACTTTTATGAAGAGAAACAGCTATGATGCAGTGGACATGTTCACAACTCAGGATCAGGTGCAGGTCCCACCTCTGTTACCTTCTGTGCTTTATGCCGCTGTGCTCCTGGAGCCTTGGCTCCAAAACATACAGTTCACGCCTGCCTTGCTGGATCAGAGGGTCTTTACAACCAAAGTATTGTAAAAAGGGGATTGAGATAGCTTTGGAAGATGACATACACAAACTGCCTTGTGTCCCTGACAATACCCGTCTTTGTGCAGGCATTGTTTTAAGCAGTCTGCACCCACTTATTTGATGACCACAGCATAGGCATGAGTTGGACATCATGGTCACCTGCACTTTACAGATGGGGAAACCAAGGCACAGAGATTCAAGGCACTCTCCTGAATGCCGGAGAGCAGCTGAGCAGCAAGCAGCTGAGCTGGAGTAACCCTGGCAGTGGAGCCACGGAGTCACCCCGCCTCTGGACGAACATTGAACTCTGCATTGCAGTTGCTGAGGCAGAGGAGCTAGAGCACCCCTCTGGAGAGAGTTGGGCTTGAACCAGGCGACCCCAGTTCCACCCCCTCATGCTGCAGTGTGCTGTGGGGGGCTGAGGAAGACGAAAGCCACACCCAGCAGCTCGGTCCCTATGCGAGGTGACAGGTGAGGAGAAAGGAGGCCATTTGAGGAAGAGGGCTTTGTGCAACTGTGGGGCAGCAATGCCCTCCCAGAGCCTCTGGGCCTTGAGGCGTCATGGGGGGCACAGCTGGCAGCAGGGCGTTTGCGATGCATGACTTTCACCGGCCGCTGGATGCTCGGCGGACCACTGTCCTCATCCCTAAAATGAGGCCACTCATGCAGGGTGCCTGGGAAAGCAGAAACGGAGGCTGAAGCTAAGTTCTCTAATTAGCCAGGGTTGTCTTCTTTCACATTCCTTTAAGTGAGTTTTAGTTTCTTGGGGGAGAAATTTACCTTCAAAGAGCAAAGCGCTTCCTTGTCCTTTTAAACATCCTTGGACGTCACTTAAACTTACACAGTGTTCGGGGTGAGTCGGGGACACCCACTCCCCCAAGCTGCAGAATGAGGTGAGGCTCAGAGGGCATTGCCCTGCCAGGAGTCTCCTCCACTGCCCTGGCTGCCAGGTGGTAAAACCTTACGATAACAGTGCAGAGATAACACTTATGCCCGACAATGAAGGCTGTCAGCCGTCAACCCTCAGCTCTGTCAGACTGCTGGCCTAACCAGGCAGGATGGTATGGTACATGCTTATAATCTCAATATTCTGGAAGGCTGAGGCAGAAGGATCCCGAGTTTGACCCCAGCCTGGGAAACTTAGCAAAATGTAATCTCAAAATACAAAAAATTTAAAGGCTTGGGGATGCAGCTCAGTGCAAAGGCCCTAGGTTCAATCTCCAGGTCAGCAATACCTCAGTTCACAAGCAATTCAGTTCTCAAACAAATGTGTTGGACAAAGTTTTGCTTCCATTCACAAACTGCACATCAGCTGACAGACAAAACTGCAGCCATCTTCCCCCAGATTGTTAAACAGAGGAAGTTTGTGAACTGGGCATCATCGCACAGGGTAAGAAAGAGAGAGACAGAGACTGAGACAGAGGCAGAGACAGAGAGACACAGAGACTGAGAGGTGGGAGCCGGCCTGGCCTAAGGCAGTTGGACACCGTGATTTGTTGCTGCTAACCTATTGCCAAGTCACAAACTGGTGGCAGCATTTGTTAGAAACGTTGGTAAAAGCAGGGATTCCTGAGCATGGAGAGCTGAGGCACTTGGCTCAGGGTGCTGCCAGGGATGGAGTCTGTGCCGTAAATCTGAGCCACTCTCCCTGTATTTCAGTCCTTCCAGAGGGGAGAATGTGGCTGCAGCTGAAAACCTCTGAGACCTTCCTTCCCTTCTCTTTGCTTTCCTTCCTTCCTTCCTTCCTTCCTTCCTTCCTTCCTTCCTTCCTTCCTTCCTTCCTCCTTCCCTCCCTCCCTCCCTCCCTCCCTCCCTCCTTCCTTCCTTCCTTCGCTCCTTCCCCACTTCCTTCCTTTCCTTGTTTTACACTATTATTGTGACTGTTTTACATAGATCTCTTCCTTCCTGCAATTGGTGTTACTGTACCTCCCAGTAAGTTCAGGAAAAACTCAGGTCCCTTCCAGGACACTGCTACCACCGCCCCTTCAGTCCCATGTCCCCCTCAATCCAGCCCCTGGCCTGGTCTCCTGATGTCACATGTGGCCATGGACCTGGCTTCTGGAAGTGCACAGCCATTCAGAGCACAGTTGGGGCAGTCAGGAAGGGTGGCTGCAGCTCATCCTGGAAGGCTCAGGGGGAGACCTTTGCTGACATGGGCACAGCCAGCATCAGCACTGCTTGGGTTCACTGGGGGTTGGCAAGCTGCCTGCCCCTGAGAAGAAGGTAAGAGGGGATGAGGATGTGCCTAAGAAGGGGTGGGCCCCCCAGTAGACCTGGGGGGTTCCTGGGGTGAGGAGACCATACTCGGAAATGCACCCCTGCAGCAGGAGGCATCCAGTGGGGGTGGGGGGCAGGGACCACCGTGTGAGGGATCTGACCAGAAGGCAAGAACTCGGCTTGGGCTGCAGGAGCGAGCTCACTGTGAGGGGCAATTACCAAAGCGGATGTAAGCAGAGGGCTGAAGCCTCTCATTCCATCCCCTGTACACTGTTCCAAGCAGCATTAGCCAAGAATGCATACAGTCCCTCCTGCCTATACACCTAGCCAAAAAAGATGTTTTCTTTGCAAAATTATAGGTGCTGGGGAGCATGCACAGAGTCCAGGAACTACTTACAGTGCAGCCTGAAGGGCTATGGTAGGTTGGGCTCGCTCCCTGTTACCCAGAATTCTGGGTCAGTTCACAACCCACACCCAGCCTGAGGCCTTGTGTTGCCCCACAGGCCTGGTCCCAGTGTGCTGTGGACCCCAAATTGTAGATTCACATCCTAATAGGGACTCCAGCAAGGGCAGAGGCCTTTGGGCCAAAGACGCATAGGTTGGGGCAGGGCATCTCCATGTCGCTCACTGGGCCTCTCCACGCCAAGGATGGTGTGGTTACTGGTCGGGGTCACACAGCTGATCATGCAGATACAGACTCTTTGCTGCTCTCAGACCTGAGACTCCATGCAGAGAGGGCAAGAAGGGAGGAGAGGCAGATGTGCTGGCGACCTGTCCAGAGCCACCTGTTCTCCAGATGATCCAGGAGGTGGGAGGGTCTTGCAGAGCCTCCGCTGCATCCAGCTCATCCCCCTCAGACAGGGCCCCAAAGCTGTGGCAGGGATGTACCCAGGACCTGGCACTGTGTACCTGGAGTACAGCCCTACAGCCCACCCCTGAGGTTCCCCTGGGTCTTGCAGGCCAGGTGACTCCAGTAGCCTGGTCTTCAGGGATCCTTATCAGGGTGGCTTCCTTCCCTGTGGCTACCATGATTTAGGAGACTGATTGAGCAACTGAGCATCCGATGCCTAGTAGGGGCAGGAAGGACAACCCCACCAGTCCACGAGAGCGCTGACGGCAGAGGAGAGCAAGAACATGGCTCTCATTTTAAATATGAAGTTAAACAAGGCGTGGTAGCACACACCTGTAGTCCCAGCACTCAGAAGGCTGAGACAGGAGGATCGCCATGAGTTTGAGGCCATCCTGGTTTACACGGTGAGTTCAAGACCATCCTGAACTACCTTGTCTCAAAAACCAAAACAAAACATGAAGTTATAGCCCAGATAATGCAATTCAGCCCAAGTAAACATACATTAAGCACTTAGGACAGTGATGGGACCCTTTTAGATCTTTCAGTGATAACAAACAGCCGGCTGTGACATGCTTGCCATGGGTTCACCACCACTGCCCTAGAATACAGCAAGTAAAGTCAAGCAGAGAAGGCACCAGGGTCGGTGAGTGGGTGCTGTCTAGAGGGTGGGTCCTAGGAACGTCTCTTTGAAGGGTAACTTTGGGTCAGAGCTGCATGAAGTGACAATCAAGTCATGTAACACTAAGGGAAAGGTTCCAGGCAGGGAGGCAGGAGGTCCTGAAGCCAGAGGATGCCTGGCATGTTGAAGAAACCAGAGGTCACTGGGGAGCTGGACTGGGGAAGCAGGAGGTGTGGGAATGAGACAGCAGGCAGAGAGGGCACAGGGAAAATCCTGCAAGGCCTAGAAGGTCTTTCTGAGACCTGGGTTTTTTTTGTGTGAGACAGGAACGCTTTGGGGGGGTTGTTCTTGGGAACTGAACCCAGGGCCTTTACACTGAGCTACACCCTAGTTCTTTTTTGCATTTTTTGAGACAAGGTTTCACTGAGCTTTCCAGGCTGCCTTGAACCCAAGACCTTCCTGCCTCAGCCATAAGTAGCTGCAATTACGTGGAGCACTCTAACACTCCCTGAGCCATTAGAGGGTTCTGAGCTGAGACATACCATAATCCAATCTGGAAATTAATTTTGGTTACTATTCACAGAGCAGACCAAGGAGGGAGGGCCAGGGCAGAAACCAAGAGGAGAATTATGTGGCTCCTGCATGCTTCAGACACAAAGATGTCTGCCTCGGGACCACACCAGTCACATCCTTAAATCCTCCATGCCAGGGCCAGGATCTCCTTCCATCTAGGCCAACAACACCATCATGGGGTGAGGACTCGGTACTTTTCTCATTGCTGACACCCAAGGTCAAAGGAGGAAGGGTGTATGTAGTTCACAGTTTGTAGAGGTTTCAGTCCATAGCCAGCTGGCTCCGAGGCAAGGTGGCGCAGCAGAGGGCATCACAGGGGAGAAGAGTCGTGGTGGGCAGAGGGCAGCACCACAGCAAAGTAGCGGAGTAGTGAGGAAGCAGCAAGCCCAAATGACAGCTGCAGCCCCCTTTCTGTCCCTTATACTCTATGCAGGCTACATACCTTTAGGGCGGGCGGCGCTCTCTCCCAGAGTGGGCCTTCCCAATACCTATACCCAGAACTACACCAACCAATCAGTGGACTAACTTAGTCACCACACACCCTCGATCCCAGCACCACACAATCCCCGTATCATGCACGCTAGACCAAGCTGCCTCTGAAAAGCCCCACCTGCAAGCACATGAGGCTCTGGTGGGGAGCATCTAGACACAGGCCATAGCAGAGAGTACACCTGAAAATCTCCTGCCCCCAAATGTACGGCCTAGTGGCTCCTCCCTTGGCCTGAACCCCTATTTCCTTTGACTTCCCTGTGGCGTAAGGCACTGAAGAGACCCCACCAACACACAGCAGTGATTCCTTGACTCCCACTGAAGCTTACAGTGTAAGAGTTGGTTGGTGGCTGAGAGGGTGGGGACCAGGGCTCAGTATCAGGCTGTGGCACCCTGGCAGAGCTTGTGGATGGCAAGAGTTCAGTTGGGGATGGGTCTGTTTCTCTGGATAGTGAGGCCGTTGTCTTCTGCCTTCTTGTCACATGGGAAGGGGTGTCCGTCCCCAGCTTCTGCTCAGATCTCCACACGACAGCAGGAGCCGCCAGTGGGCTCCGCTCGGAGGCTGGACAGGAAGGCAGGGGAGAAGGGCTTGGGGCACTTGAGACATTGCGCTCAAGAACTCACTGGCCCACAGTGGAAACAACCGGACCTCATTGGATGGAGGGGTATTTGGGAATGTTTTCTGTCTTCTGCGCACAGGAGATCTCAGGGTCACAAACCCGGCCAGTCTCAGTGCAGTCTAAGGTTTTGGGGTGAGCAAAGAGAATTCAAAAGCCAAAGACAGCCATTAAAAAGCATTTATTAATAAGTTCTGGATCTGTCCTCAGATTTGTGGTCCATAGGGTCATATTCTACTTTTTGAGACAAGTTCTTGCTGAAGTCACTGTGCAGCCCAGGCTGTCCTGGAACTTGTGATTCTCTTGCCTCAGCCTCCTGAATGATTGAACTACAGGTCTGCACCACGCCCAGCAAGGACTGTATTCTTAACTCTGCAGGTCTCAAGGTGGCTAGGGCCCCTTGGGGGTTCCCAAGACCCTCAGGGCATCCTGAGGTTCTGTTTCCCCAGGCCTCTAAGTGCACAGTGGGTTTCCCTGCAGCTCAGTGACATCACCGGGCAAGACTGGATGCAGCTGTTCTCACCTAATCCAGAGTAGAAAGAGCTCTGCAGAAGTATGAAATAATGCCATCTTGGTCATGAAATGCTCTGCTCTAAAAAGTCTAGCTGTTTTTTCATAAAAATGTTGCATTGCTATAAGATGCTATTTTTAAATGAAGTAGTGGCTATTTAAAAATTCTTCAGAGCTCTTTTCCACTGTAGTACAAATCAATAGGTGAAGCCACATAAACTCACGGGGGTCCTGAGTCACTGTGAGAGCTTGAAGACGGAGAAAGCGAGAGGGAGGAGGGTTTGGTGGGGCCAAAGCAACGCCAGGCTCTGCGCGCAAGGCGGTGGCTCGCGGCAGTTCCCCGAGGCACCACGCGAGGGCGCCCTGGTCAGCGGCAGGCAAAAGACAGCCGCTGCGATTTATTCGTCCTGTCCATGGTGCGGTCCTCTGCTCACCTCCCTCGGGCTTCTCTGGCTCAATTCGCGACGCCCTGTAAGCGCACTGCCTGCATGTGGCGCTCCTTGCTGCTGTCTCGGATCCCTCAGGTGGGGCTGGCGTCTGACACTGTGTCCCCAAGTGTCGGGCGTGGGGGCGGAGCCGAGGCTGGGAGGGCGCTCTGGAAGCTCGGATCGGCCGCAGAAGCCAGGGTGGGCAGCACAGCGACACTGCGGTGTGGTGTGGCTGCCTCGGTTTGTCTGTGTCCCGGCCCTGTGACTGGACCTCGTCCTTGAGGGTCGGAGGAGGGTACGGGAGAGCCCCGCTGGCCCCTCCGCGCCTGGGTAGGTCTTGTGCCCCTTGCGGACGTCCCCTGCCGCTCTGCCTGGGCCAGGGGCTCAGAGCATATCGGGGTGATGCTCACTGCTGGCCTCGCTACTCCAGACTCAGGAGTGGCGGGGTGTCCCTACCCTTCCTTCGGCAAGGTGGAGCGGCGGCCCGTCTCCAGCAGCCTCAGGGTGCAGCCTGTTTTGCGCCTCAGAAAGATTTCTCTGGTGACTTTTGCAGCGGACGTTGCAGAGGACATGAGGGGGCAGCTAAGAGAAGCCTGACCCGGGACGGTGAAAGGCCAGAGAGCAGGTGAGAGCGCTCGGGACGGGGGCAGGCACGGCCGCCAGGGAAGAGCCCAGTCATTTTGTTACCGCTTCAGCCTTTCTGGCTCAGGCTTTGTGACCAGCTGCCCCTGAGGGCTCTCTGGGGTCTGGGGCTCCGGCGGGGTCTTCCTCGGGCAGCCGGGGTCCCCGGACGTGGTGGACGGACGCATTCGCTCCCCACCCAGGGCTCCCTCGCGGTGGAGAGTGGTGCGGCCAGCGCAGGCGGAGGCGCGCTCAGAGTACCGCCTCCATCTCCTTTACCAGCGACCTAGGGGGAGTCATGCGTTATTGGAACCAGCAGGACCTTTGGAATTACGGCCAGACCCCCTCATTTTTTTGTTTAAAACTTATCTCTTTATTTATAAAAAGTATGAAGTGTCGAAGCTGTGTACCCAGCTGCTGTCTAATTACAGGCGGGAAGAAAATGATAATTCTACCCTTTTGAAAACTGATATCTGAATAGCTTTCAAACTAAATGAGGAAAGCCCATTTAGAGTCCTAATTACTTTCACATATTCTTTTTAGTAACCTCGTAGCCGCTGCTTTTCATAGGTTTTTAAAAATAATTTTTTTTATTAGCGCACGTTTGCAGCCCATATTGTCCACATGTATCTTCGGGGTAGGGAGATGTGTGCAGCACATGTTAACTCCTCCCCTCTGCTCCTGTCCTTCCTGCTCCCCCATCTCTTGGTGCCCTTCCCTTTGGAAAAGATCTCCCTCCCTGTTTCCTTTCATCTACCTTTTATTTATACTCTGGGCTTCTCATATAAGAGAAACCATGTGATAGTTATGCTTGGGGGTCTGATTTATTTTACTTAGTACTGTAGTCTCAAGGTGCTTCCATTTTCCTATGAGTGACTCAAATTTATGGCACAGTAGTACCCCACTGTGGAGCAACACCACATTTTCATTATCCTTTCGTGTGTCAATGGACACAGAGTGGTACCTTGGTTCACACACTTAATTCTTCCCATGATTCTGGTCGCAACCGAATTGGATGAGAACTGAATTAGGTCCAGTGGTTAGGTTTAATGTTGACCTTATGGGGGAATTTGCTTAGATTCTTGTCCAGTTTGGTCTGTGACCAGAATCATGGAAAGAATTAAGTTTGTGAGCTGAGACCACTGCATAGGCCCCTGAGATTTAGCTACTATGAGTTGTGCTGCTGTGAACATATGCATGTGTGTACCATTGTAATATCATGTCCTTAGCTCTTCAGGGAAGATACCTAGAAAGGGAATGACTGTGTCAAATGGAATTTCTAGTTTTAATTTTTTGAGGAATTTCCATACTGACTTGCACAGTGGTTGTACCAGTTTATACTTCCACCCAACAATGTAGAAGCATTCTGCTTTCCCTCTCACAGCCTCCCCAGTTTTACCATTATTTTTCATGGTGGCCATTCTTTTAGAATAAGATGCTGGCCTCTTTTTTTCCTAATTCACAAGAGCACAAGCCAGTGGTTTGCTGACTTTAATGGGTAATAATCAAGAGAGAAGACATTGCATCTGCAATTAGTAAATAAGGGAAATCACACCAGTCATCAAGGGCTCCAGAATGAACAGACGGTAACCACCTTGTTTATCATTACTTCCTGGGTGTAATTTAATAATTTAATCAGGTCATCAAAGAACAGTAGTCTTTAGCTACAACAGATTTAAACACCCCTGGTTTTTTGCGGTCTCTTGGCTCACCAGTGATCAAATCAAGATGAATCCATTTTAGATTTTTACATTCTGGGTTAACAAGAGCGTCATTCTGAAAAGCAACCAGATTGGTGGAGAAGTGGGCAACATTCACAACCAGTGTGCTAAGACTGACAAGATATCTCGTGCAAAAGGAAGCTGTTCCTGAGGTCCTGTGCTGGTGGCACAGTTTTCAAGGTACACGGAGAGGGCTGCTTCTACAGCACACCCATCTGGAGCCACAGATTTTGGCAAAACTTTCTCCACCACACAAGCAAAGGGCATCCCATGAAAAGTGCTCCATGCATCACGAAATCATTGGCCCCCATAAGATGGTGGATACAGATGTATGTGCCTTAGTATTTGCGATTAAGATCAGTTCATCATCAGAAATTCTCTCCTGTACCACCTTTTCTGCTTCTTCCAATATTCCAGTTTCAAAAGTTTCTTCACTTTCCAAATTGGCCAAGGCTGACAGAACAGTTGCTTCAGAAGCTTTACCAATGTGACTAAAGTCCCTTTTTAAGACTCTTCAACTGCCGTAGCAGCCACTTTCCAAATATACCAGGCACACGTCCTCAGTGCCACCAGTGGTTAGATAAGATTGGCACCAGTTGCCAGCATCTTCTAAATTCTCTCCTTGGTGAAATATGATTCTTTGTCTAATTTGGTCGCTTTTCAGGGTCTGTGATAACCACCTGTACATCAGAAAACCAAGCTTCATTTTTGTTTTCTGTAGGCTGAAGTCAAGGCAAGCAATGTTTGCCATAACTATTCTCTTGGACATGGCCTCAGGTCCCACCACACAGGTCAGTGCATAGCCACCATTCAGCATGATTTCTGTCTGACCCGCCCCTGGACTTTTGGAGTATTAACAGAACTGACTGGGTAGCAAGACTGGCCTGTTGACTCTGTGTTTAACAGCAAATACAGCAGTAAGATATAATCTCAGTGTTGTTCTATCTGTGTTTCTCTGATGACCAGAGATGGTGACCATTCTCTCATATACAGTATTTGTTGACCATTTGTACTGCTACTCTGAAATGTGTCTATTTAGTTCAATTGTGCATTTTTGATTGGGCCCTTCCTTTCTCGGGTCTCATGTTTTTGAGTTCTTTGTAAACTCTACATATTAACTAGACTCTAACTCTGTCAGAGGAGTAGCTAGCAAAAAATTTTGCCTATTGTGTGAGTTGTCTTTTCCCTCTGCAGACTTCTTTCTTCACTGTGCTGAAGCTTTCTGACATAATATGGTCCCATCTGTTGATTTTTGATGCTACTTTTTGTACGGTTCTATTGAGAAAGTGCCTATTGCTCACCCAGTGTATCTTCCAGCAGATTATTTATATTTTAATATAAAATTTATATTTTAATATATATTAAAATATATTTTAATATATTTTAATAAACGATCCACTTTGGTTTTATGCTGGTGCACAGTGAGAGATGTGGGTCAGATTCAATCTTCTGCACATATGTGGTCAGGTTTTCCAGTAGCATTTGTTAAAGAGGTGATCTTTTCTTCCCCAAATATTTTTGGCCCTTCTGTTAAGATCAGATGGTTTAATGTGCCTCAACTCTCTCATTCTGAAGATGGGGAAGTTGTATCCCACATGCCATCATTTGAATATTCTCTCCAAAATTCATGTTCAAATGTCACCCTATGTATTTTATTCCAGCATATTAATTTTATAGAACGTTGGTTTTTTATGGCATCCTCACACCTATGCATCATGTGTTTTGACTGTACCCATTATCACCCTCACACCCCACCCCTTCCTTGTGTCCCAGGGTCCCCCTTCTACGCACACGTCTTTTTCTGTACACACCACATAGCAGGTAAAATGTGATACCTGTCTTTCTGAATCTGGTTCATTTTGGTAAACATGAAGCTCTCCAGTTCCGTCCGTTTTCCTGAAAATGACTTTATTTCTTCTTCCTTATGGCCAAATACTACTCCACTGTATGTTTATTCCACATTTTCATCCACTGGGGGAACTTAGGCTGATTCTCATGTTGAAATTTAATTGCCACCCTAATGGTATCAAGAAGTGGGATTTTAAAGAGGTGATTACATTGCTATGGCTCAGTCCTTCTAAGTGGATTAATGTCATTGTCACAGGAGTAGGTTAGTTATGTGGTGGGGGATTTCTGATTTTTAAAAAAGAGGCACACAGCCACTATTTTCTCCCTGTCTCTCGTATTCACCTGCCCTCCGCCAGATGCTGGCTCTGTGCTCTTGAACTTCTCAGGCTTTTCTTCTAAATTATTTAGCACTGGGTACTTGTTATGGCAGCAGGAAATGGACTGAGATACCCAATACTCCCACTCGATGAGTACTGAGCACCTAGCACCTGGCAAGTAAATCAAGCAGAGAAGAACACCAGGGACAGGTAGCTGGACTGATCCGAAGCTGTTCAGGCCATCTCTGATGAGATGAGAATTCTGGGCTCCTGAGCTGCAGACCTCGGCCTGCGTTGAGGGCTGGTCCCAGGATCACCTTCCTCAGTAAGCTTACACTTGGCTCTGCCTCCAGCTAGACTTAACTGGATGCCTTTGCTCCCTCCGCCCCATTTCCCTTGTTACATTCTAGAACCACAAGCTCTGGTTATATTCTAAGAGAAATGCTATTTCAGGGGGAGGAAAAAAATATCTGCTGTCGTGGGAGGAAATCGTTAACGCAATATTTTAAGAAAATTTCCTTGCCCTAGGGTAATGTTTCCATTTTGAAAGTGCTGGCTCAGGCACAGTGGGTAAAGAAACCCATCAAGTTCTGCCAGTGTGAAATTTCACAGCATTGGAAGCAAAAAGATTTTAAAGCTTCCCGAGGGAGAGAATATTGTCACATACAATCCCATCGCATACAAAGAAAGCAAAATCGAATGAGTTTTATATTTCTCAATAGCAATGTTTTTAAAGGCAATAGGACAGCATTTTCAAAATTCTAAAAGAAAATTATTTCCAGCCTAGAATTCTGTACCCAGCCAAATTATTAATCAATTATAAAGATAAAGTCTTTTCCCAGATAGTCAACTGTAAGAGGACTGATCTGTAATGGATTTTTTGCTCAGGAAGATTCCTGAAGATTCACTGCACCAAGAGATGGGGAACAGGGAAGAGACAGGCCAGGGACCTGTGACCCCAGACGGAGATTCAGGGTCACTGGGATGTCAGGGACAGGACAAGAGGCTTCCAAAGGGGCAAGAGAGTGAAACTAGTGGGGTATCACAGGCTTTGAAACACCTTTTAAAAAGAGATATATGCTTGATAGACCTTTGCACTTGAATTAGTGATAAGTACTTAGAAACCTAAACAAAATAAGCAACAAGACAAAAATAATCAACAAAGTGATGATGAACTTCAGGAGATACATAATAATAAACAAACAAGAAAAACTTACTCTAGTAGATTATCTAATTCAGCTGTGAATGTCATAGACCATAACAATAAAGACAAAACACTTGTGTAATTAAAATTATAATGTAGCTATATTTAAAGGTAAAATATATATATATGTTCATGTATAGTGGAAGGATGGACTTCTCACCTTCTATGGTGTCAGCTGAATACATGACATTAAAACTGGGAAGATCCAACTATAACCTAAGCATGCGATTTGATGCTAATAAACGGAGACTAAGGCACTCACGTCAGAGGCCACAGGAACATACACCCTGGACTGTGTGGGTTCCTGCTGATTCCCTCCTGCCCCTCAGGACCACATGCTCCCTCTTCGATGGCCGCACCCACCAGGGCTCCTGCAATGGCCCTACCTACCCCCCCCCCCCCCGCAGCCTACAGACCCTAAAACATTTGGTGCAGAAGTCAGATTTCCTGGGGTGGGCGGGCCGAACGACTGCGATTTCACTGCGCGCGCTGATCCACATCCCCCCCTCCCCAGCCTGGGCAGCCAGCCAGTCCCGAGGCCGATCCACCAGAGAGACTTCTGCTAGGCAGGCCTGCTGCACCTAATAAACTCCAGCGCACCGGAGAGATGGCGTCGGTGTCCCGCAGGGGGCGCCTTTGAAAGGCGCCCGAAGAGAACGGCTCTCCTCCCACCTGGAGGAGCATGGGTATACGCCAAAGGCCACCTTAGCCCCCTGAGCCTGAAGCCACAGGGCTTATGCCCAGCCCACGCTTCCGCACAGAGCATGTTATAGGAAAGCACAGGCGCTCGACCCTGGGGTGGCCCTGCCAGAGCAGACCTGGGTGCCAAGAGGACTCATGCGCCAAGGGCAGGACGGAAGTGGCTCCAGGCCCTGGGCTCGCTAAGTCTTCTCCCAAGGCCAGGAAGGCATACTGTGCTCTAGCAAGAGACTGGAAGGCGGGCAGGGAAGGTCGGGAGCCTCGATGCCTGCCTTGGTGCACCCTACCCTTAGAGCTTCCTGGGTGTGCTCTGTGCTGCCTTTAACCAGAACGGAAGTGCAGGAGCAGGGAAGGCCCATCTGCTCCTTTTGCAGAGCTCAGGGAAAAAGGGGAAGCCGGGGCCCAGGGGGCTCAGGGGGTGGGCTGGTGGGAGACACAGGAGCCCTGGGAAAGCCTTTCAATTTGGGGCAAAGTATGCCCTTGGGGGGGGCGACAAAAGTGACCAGTGTGAACGACAGGAATCCTCAGCCCTCAAAGAGAGGGCACTGCTGAAGGGTACAGTGACCCCACCCATCGCTACTTCCTTGCCCAGCAGCCTGCTGTCCTCAACAGTGGCAGTTTCCCATAGGATACAGTGGAATGGGGACTTCCCCACAGCTCAGAGAGCCACTGGCTCTGGCTTTAGGGCCACATGGCAAAGCTGGCCACTTCTGGGACAGCGAGACTCGGAGGGCCCCATATGGCCCCTCAAAGGGCGTGAGGTCATGGTCATGCAGGGTTGTGAAGCAATGGCATGTTTCCTGGCAATGGCAGCAGTGTCTGATGGCCTGGAAATTTAAAAGGCCACAGGAGAGTCAGGTGGGCAGAGGAAATGGGTCGGGGGGTTGCCAGCGGAGGGAACAGGGAAACACCCTGATTAGAACAGATAATTTTAAAAGCCAGGAAGCTATCCAGAAGAAAACAGAAATCATAGTAACCTTGGCATTTGACCTTCAAGCCTCAGAAAGCCTGATGCCAATGGAAATTAGACCTGGAGGGTCATTTGAAGACCTCTCCTGGATGGTGCTGTTGAGTCTTTGGGCCAAGCTTGGGGCCTTTGCCAGATGCGAAGCCAGCCGCTCCCTCCCCGGTTGCAGCTTGGCCAGGGTCATGAATGATTTATGTGAAAGTTTCTGCCTCCTCAGACCTAGGAACTCCATTTTCTCCCCAGATCCAGCGCTCTGACCAAGTCCTGGACCTTGGGGCGGAATCCGCTGAAGCTTCCAGGGTCTGACTGCATCAGGTCCTCAGATGGGCCATGGCAGAAGAAGGATAGTTTGGGCTCAGAAGACAGCATGAACAGGGCACAGCGTTCATAACAATGTATGATACGGGAATGCTGTAGGTCTCCAAATGCTGGAGGGAAGCGGAGAACTCCCAACCTGTTAGATGTCTGATACGTTGAGTTTGTGTTTCCCAAAACTGAAGAATGAATTCTAAGGGATGCCAGAGATCAAGAGTAAAGAATATTTACTGATGGAGAAGTACAGCTCCTGAGAGGCAGGAGGGGTTCCCAGTGGATTGCCAATGAGCCCACTTTGTGGAGGGAGTTTTACAGAGCAAAATCGGGTACACCATGGCACAAAGCTATGATCAACCACCAAGTTTACAAGTATAGCCACTTAGGTAATGTTGATCCAGTAAGGAAGCAACTCATGTAGCAAGTGTCCATGGAAAGAACCAAGAACTCTTCAGGAAGGGATGAGGCCAAGGATCTTGGTCACCCAAGATCTTGGTCACTGAGGTGGCTGAGGTCAATCCAGCCGTTATTGGTCCAAGTGTTATCACTCCTCCCTTGGGGAAGTATGCAGGCCAGTCACTCCATCTTTATCTGGGTGCCTGGCCTTCAACAGATGTGCCTCTGGCCATAGTTGTAACATGTTTTTACCTTTTGCACTGGCTCTCTGGAGGGCCCAGCCCTGTCTGACTGCATACACTATTTCTACCTAACTTGGCTGTCTATAATATCAGCACATAGAAAAGTCACGTTCACGGACACCTCGCATGCCTGCCTGTCGATTACCAGGCTGAGTCTGAGGACCCCCAAGGCCAAAACAATGAACCTAACCCACGTTTTAAGAATAATTTTTCTGGGTCACTGACTCTTGTTATGGAAAAAGAAGAAGAAAAGACATGAGAAGGATTTATTAGAGGCAGATATAGGACACGCTTTGGGACAGAGTGTGGGTGCTCAGAGAAATGAGGCCCACTGCAGTTGGGAACTGGGGATCTTGGCTTCGGGTGGTGGAGATCTGTAAAATTTGATAATCTATAGTCTTACTCTTGAAGTGGGTGGGAGAGGATGGCACACCCATGGTGAGATAATGGTCCTTTCATGGATGAAAGAGGACCATCTGAAATAAAAAGGGAAGGGGCAGACCCATTTGTAGGTGAAGAGAGTAGCCCAAGTTTACCTTGTTTTGGGTGAAGAGAGAGAGAAAAGCATAAGCTGGGATTGTGTTCTGACCCTCTAGTTTTTCCTGCAAGGCACAATTTTTAAAATTGTGATTTCCTTGTCTCCTTTCTACCTAGTTTTTATTTCTTCTGTCTTACTGAGACAGGAAGGTAGGGCATGGCTAAAACTGGCTGGGGAAGGAGGCGTGACAAGATCCCAGACAACTGTGCAGAGCAGTCCCCGAAGCCCTGTGTGAGGACTTCCTGAAAGAACTCAAGCAGGTTTCCAGAAGGGTAGCCTAGACCTGACATTAGCCTGAGAGGGGTGGTGAGACAAAAGTATTATAGACAGATAAGTTAGGGAGAAATATTCTAGGCAGTCAGACAGGGCAAGGCCCTCTTGGGAATTGGTGCAGAGGATGAGAACACATCACAACTGTGGCTGAACGTGCATCTATCAAAGGCCAGGCCTCAAGACAAAGGTGGAATGACCAGGCCTACTTGCCTCCCTAATGAATAAGCAATAAATTGAAGATTGCACTATAACTGGCATCACCTGGTCCAGTAGAGGCGAACTAGACATCAGTCACCCAGGTGGGTGACCAGGACCTCTGACCCGTCCCTTCCAGGAAAACTTCTTGCTTTTGCTATGCACATAGGCTCCGGGACCTGCTTCCTCACTGGGTCAATATTACCTAAGTGGCTGTACTTGTAATCTTATTAGGGTCATAGTTTGGACCCATGGTGTATCCACCTTGTGATTTTGCTCTACAAAACTACCTCTGAGAAGTGGCTCATTGACAACCCACTTTGGGTCCCTTCTTGTCTCTCAGGGGCTATCTCTCTCCAATATTTCCTGCTCTTAACCTCCATCATTCCTTAGGATTCATTTTTTGATTTTGGGGAACATGACTTTGACACATGTGACATCTAGCAAGTCGGAGTTACTTTATTTCCCCTGTATCAAAGGACAGTGCATGCAGTTTTGCTGCTGTGTTCTTTTCCATGGATCCCCGCACGCCGTAGCGTGTATTTCTTCTCCCACTTTTATGTGGCCCAAACTCACTCTGCAGAGCCTGTTTTTTTCCTCTACCTCTAATAAAACTTTCTACTGTATCGTCTTCACCAATTCTTTGCTTGGGACAGAAAGATCCTCGAAACCACATCCAAAAAGAGACTCCAGCACCCCAAAGCTGGGTAATGCTGCCTCATGTCCACACTCCACACAGAAGTTTTACCTCAAGCTAAACCATAAGAACTTAGGGCTGGGGATGTAGCTCAGCTGCATAAGTGCCTGGCAAGCCTGAGGTCATGAGTTTGATTCCCTGAACCAAAACAAAACAAAACAAAACAAAGCAAAACCCTAAGAACTTTAATATTTGTCCACTGCTTAACAGAGGCTTCAGTTGTCTTTGGGGCAGATCCATCTCTCCCCTCC
>PVLD010013854.1:0-54368 GCA_004027595.1 Dinomys branickii | reverse complement strand
AGACTGGATTAAAAAATTGTGGCATTTCTATATAATGGAATATTATTCAGCTATAAAGAAAGACAGTTTTGGGGACTTTGTAGGCAAGTGGTCAAAACTGGAGTCCATACTCATAAGTGAAATAAATCAGTGATACATGTGCAGGCAACATATTGTATCACTGGTGTAAGAACCCGAGCGTGGGAATATAAACTAAGAGACATGAAGGAAATCTGTTCTAAAACAAGGAATAGATGGGACGAGGGAAAGGAGAAAAGAAAGAGACAAAAATGTATGTATGTATATATGAATATACATATATGCAGGAGAGCTAACATGGTTCTACTATTGTATTGTATCAGTTAATGCTAAGAAATAATCGATGACGGGTTATTTGATCAATCTTGTATGTCTCTATGTGTTATCCTGAACACACACTTCAAAGATATCAGTATACAAAGCAGCAACTATTGGTGGTTTGTTGTTGTTGTTGTTGTTACTGCTGTTGTTTGCCTGTTTTGTTTTTTGTCTTTGGATTTTTGGTATTTATGTTTTTTCTGTTGTTGAGAGAATTGTCTGACTTATTTTGCATGTCTGTATATGGGTTCATATATTTACACTTCGAAGATATGAATGGATAAAGAAATAACCACTGTTGAGACCATGTCACCTTGTCTATAGATTAGTTGTGATTGTACTATTTTTTATGCTAATTGGTGTCTGTTTGTTAATATGTTTTTGTACTTTTATTTTTTTAAAATAAAAAAAGAAATAAAGAAGGTCACTACATACTCATTAGGGGAAAACTGCAAGAGGATGAGATAACAATCCTAAACATGTATGCATCAAATACCAGAGCACCAAACTATATAAGACAAATCTTAATAGACGTGAAAACCCATATAATTAATAACACTATTGTAATAGAGAACCTAAACACCACTTTGACACAAAGAGATAGGTCAACTGTACAAAAAATCAGTAAAGAAATAACAGATCTGAACCAAAGCTGTGAACAAATGGACTATGGACTTAGTAGATGTATACAGTGTATTCCACCCCACAACATCAGAATACACATTTTTCTTAGCTGCACATGGGACTTTATCTAAAATAGACTACAATCTAGCCCATAGAGCATACCTACCTAAATGCAAAAGAATTGAAATTATCCCATGTGTATTATCTGAGTGCAGTGTAATGAAATTGGAAATTAATAACAAAAGGAACTCCAAAAACTCCATAAACACCTGGAAATTAAACAACCTCCTGAACTACCAATGGGTCTCAGAAGAAATTACAAAAGAAATTTAAAAATTCCTACAAACAAATGAAAATACATTTACAACTTACCAGAATCTGTGGGATGCAATGAAAGCAATACTCAAAGGGAAATTTATAGCAGTGAACTCACACATAAGGAAAACAGAAAGAGAACAAATAAATAGCCTAATGCTGCACCTCAAACTTTTAGAAAAAGAAGAACAAGTCAAGCCCAAAGCCCAAAGAAGAGAGGAGATTATAAAGATCAGGGCAGACATTAATGCAATTGAGATGAAGAAAACCCTACAAAAAATAAATGAATCAAAGAGTTGGTTCTTTGAAAGAATAAATAAAATTGATGAACCCCTAGCCAACCTTATCAAAAAACGAAAGGAAAGAACTCAAATTCATGCAATAAGGAATGAAGAGGATGAAATTACTACAGATTCTACAGAAATTCAGATCACTAATGGCTACTTTGAAAATCTTAACTCCCACATGACAGAAAACTCAGAAGAAATGGAGAGATTCCTAGAAATATACAAATTACCAAGGTTGAGTCAAGAAGATAAAAAATCCTGAACAACCAATGTCAATTAATGAGATTGAAAACATGATTTAAAACTAGCCCTGATGGATTCACAGCAGAATTTTATAAGAAATTAAGAGTAGATTTAATACCAACACTCCTTAAACTCTTCAATGTAATTGAAAAGGAAGCAATTCTCCCTAACTCATTTTTGGAGGCAAGTATTATACTGATACCACAACCAGAGAAAGACCCAATAAGAAAGAGAATTATAGACGAAACTCCCTAATGAATATAGATGCAAAGATACTCAATAAAATATTAGCAAATAGAATGCACCAAATCATCACAAAAATCATACACCATGACCAAGTCGTATTCATTCCAGGAATGCAAGGATGGTTCAATATTCACAAATCAATTAATCTTATACACCACATCAATAGAGCCAAACAAAAAACCATATGATCTTCTCAATAGATGCAGAAAAAGCCTTGGACAAAGTCCAACATGCCTTCATGATAAAAACTCTACAGAAAATAGGAATAGATGGTCTTTACCTCAACCTGATCAAAGCCATCTATGACAAACCAACAGCCAGCATCATACTAAATGGACAAAAACCTAAAAGCTTTCACTTTAAAGTCAGGAAGAAGACAAGGATGTCCACTGTCACCACTCCTGTTCAACATAGTTCTGGAAGCATTAGCCAGAGCAATTAGACAAGAGAGAGAAACAAAAGGAATAATGATAGGAAAGGAAGAAGTTAAACTATCACTATTTGCAGATGACACAATACTTTACATGGAAGACCCCAAAAACTCCACAAGAAGACTTTTTAAAGTAATTGACAAATTCAGCAATGTAGCTGGATACAAAGTCAACACCCAAAAATCAATAGCACTCCTATACACAAACAACAAACAGACTGAGAGAGAAATTAAGGAAACCATACCCTCTACAATAGCATCCAAGAAATTGAAATATTTAGGAATCAATCTAACAAAAGAAGTAAGAGATCTATTCAATGAAAACTACAGTACTCTGAAAAAAGAGATCAAAGAGGATTTCAATAAACGGAAAAACATTCCTTGCTCATGCATAGAAAGAACCAACATTGTGAAAATGGCCATACTACCAAAATTGTACAGATTCAATCCAATTCCCATTTAACTACCATTAGCATACCTCACAGATCTAGAGAAAACATTCATTAAATTCATCTGGAACCAGAAGAGACCCAGAATAGCAAAAGCAATCCTGGGCAATAAGGACAAGTCAGGTGGAATCACAATCCCTGACCTGAAATTATACTACAAAGCTACTGTAATAAAAGCAACATGGTACTGGCTAAAAAAGAGACCAGAAGATGAATAGAACAGACTGGAAGACCCAGACACAACCACAAACACACTCAGCCACCTAAGCTTTGATAAAGGAGCCAAACAAACTCACTGGAAGAATGATAGCCTCCTTTAAAAATGGTTTGGAAAAATTGGTTTGCCACCTGCCAAGACTGAAAATAGACCCAAGTCTATCACCATGCACCAAACTCAGGTCAAAATGGATCACAGATCTTAATATTAAAACAGAAACACTAAATCTATTGGAAGAGAAAGTAGGTAAAACCTTTGAAGATATAGGAGTAGGCAGAGAGTTCATGAACAAAAACCAAACTGCCTGTGAAATACTTCAAAGAATCAACAACTGGGATCTCATCCTACTGGAAAGTTTCTGCACGTCTAAAGAAATCACCAGCAAAGTAAAAAGAAAACCCGTAAATTGGGAAAAAAATTTAGCTGTCCCTCAGACAAAGGTCTTCTATCTAGAACATATAAAGAATTAGAAAACATTAGCCCCTCCAAATTTAAAGACCCAATCCAAAATGGGCAGCTGAGATGAATACACACTTCTCAGATAAAGAAATACAAATGGCAAATAAATACATGAAAAATGTTCAACATCATTAGTCATTCAAGAAATGCAAATTAAAACAACCCTGAGATTTCACCTCACCCCAGTAATAATGGCTATCATTAAATAATCAACCAATAACAAATGCTGGAGAGGCTGTGGAGAAATAGGAACTCTTTTCCACTGCTGGTGGGAATGCAGATTGGTGAAACCACTGTAGAAATCAGTTTGGAGATTCCTTAGCAAATTAGGTATAGAGGTCCCATTCAACCCAGCTATTCCCCTTCTGGGTATTTTCCCAGGTCTGAAACATCACATCACAGTGATATACGTACACCCATGTTCATGGTGGCACAATTTGTAATTGCTAAATTGTGGAAGCAACATAAATGTCCATCCACTGAGGACTGAATAAAAAAATTGTGATACTTTTATATAATGGAATATTATTCAGTTGTAAAGAATGATAAACTCGAGGCTTTTATAGGTAAATGGTCACAACTATAGCCCATAATCATAAGTGAAATAAACAAGACCTCCATGTGTAAGCAATGTATTGTCTCAATAGTGTAAGAACCTGAAAGAGTGAATAAAAGCTAGGCAGTATTATAAATATTGTGAAATGAAAGGAAAATGCTCAAAAGTAATGGGTAACTGTGGTGTGGGAAAGGAGAAAGGAAAGAAAGGGAAATTATGTATGTATGTAATATACAGGATAGCTAACAGTTGTACTACTGTCTTCTGTTGCTTTTCTGAAAGGAACAGTTAATGATTACTTGTTTGATCATTACTGCATGTCTCTATTTGTTTTCCTGAGAAACCACTTTGAAGATATCAATACATAATACAACAACCATTGTTAATTTCCTACCACTTTGTTTGTTACACTGCATTGTTTGTATTGTTCTTATGCTATTGCATAAATGGATGTCTGTTAATATGTTTTCTTCCTTTATTTTTTAAAATAAAAAAAAGAAATTCTGCTCAGCTGAGCTAGACAGGGTCAGAGTCTCAAACATTTGTAATTATCTGAAGGCTTGAATAGCACTGGATCTCCTCCTCTAAGGTAAATTAGTCATTTTGTTAACAAACTAGTGTAGGTTTGGGCTGGAGTCTCAGTTCTTCTCCGTAAGTATCTCTGCACAGGGTTGCTTGTCCTCACAGCATGGCAAGCAACTTCCTCCAGAACAAGCCATCCAAGAGAGCACAGCTGAAACTGCAATGCCTTTTATGACCTAGCTTTGGAAGTCACACTCCTCCACTTCTGCGTATTCCACTGGCACATCAGGCTATTCCTGACTCAGTGTGTGAGAAGACCTGAGAGCTCTGTGAATATCAAGAGGCCAAGACTATTTGGACTCATCTGAATAGCTGGTTACCATACTCAAATGTAGGCATTAGGCTGGTAACACATCTATAAATGCATACTATTCACTGAGTCCCAGGTCTGCTTTAGCCACCTGGGCTATTTGATATTTCAGTTTGTGGTTATTTCACCCTCAAGCATTGTAGTTGTTCTTCGTTTTGATATATCACATCTTCTCTTCCTTGTTTTCAAGTATGACATCAGGTTCATATTGAAAATGCCTATTTTTACTATTTGATGATTCTAGCCTCCATAATATATTAGGTTAATCCCCCATTTGACTTTGTTCATTAAACAAACATTTGGTAAATGCTTACTGTGCACCAGGGATACAATGCTGCACAAGAGAAGTGAAGCTATTTGTTAACAGAACATAGCCTAGAGTCTTCTGACTTATATGCCTCCAAAGTATTCTTCATTGAAAAGTAAGTTGCTGCCAGTCAACCCAGATCACTTTTGTAGCCACTGCTGAGTGTTCCCACAATATAAATTAAATTATTATTCTTTTCTGATTTTCAGAGTCTCTAAACAGTTCTGTTTACTCCCCATTTCTACTCCCACCTTTAATCACTAGGAGACACATTGTCACCACTAGCTAATAAATCAAGAAACTAATATTTATGAAGTGTATATGTTCTTGTTCAGAAAAGGAGGTAGAATTCCTTATTTCAGTTTAGAGGGAGAGGAGATATCTTCCTCAAAGTTACTGCCATCCAAATGTTGGGAAGAATTTCAAAAAAGGAAGTAGGGCATAGAAATATCAGTTCCATCTCTATGCTCAAAACAATACACAGCACCCAAGGGGAAAACAGAGTTGCTTATCTTATATATTTGTCCCTTTCAAAGTCATACACAAGAACACACACATTTAATTTTTGCTAAATCCTTCAAGGTTCATTAGAGTCTTTGAATTTATATAAAAACCCCTATCAATAAAATAAATCTCCCCATTTATGTTACATGGCAGCTTGATGCTTCTGCAAGGGGTATATTGTAAATGAAAATTCAAAGCAGCACAAATAAGCATAGAAATCTTAATTTCTTTCAAATGTCCTTCTTGGCTTATACCACTTCATCCAGGCATAGCATTCTTTAAACCATTTCCAATTCCTATGATCAAACAGCCTAGACTAATATTACCTGGGGGTTTTGACTCCATCCAAGAGATCTGCTTTATGGAATCATCTGTTAAAGCTCCTGGATTCCTTCAATTCAGTGAGGCTCACACATCATGTGGTATAAATTTTCACCCTCTGCACCATGTTCCAGACATCTTATGGGAGTAACTTACCTCAATCGCATATGATCTTTTTAAAGGTATTTTTACATTTTGAAAACTCAGAGTCTCAGATGGTAACAGAGCTCTTCAAAAATTCTGCCTCTATGAAGCAGAATTCATAAAATGCTTCTATGAAGCATTCATAAAATATGAATGTCTTCCTCTCCGATTTGGATTTCATGTCCTAGGGCAGTGGTAGTGAACCTATGCCATGCGTGCCACAGTGAGCTGTCTATATCACTGAAAGCTCTAAAAGGTTCATCACACTGTCCTAGGCTTGAAAATTTTGAAGGGATGGTGAAGAACAAAGAAATGTATGACTTATTAATTTTTTTAAATAAAGACAACCAAGAACCATTCAAGAATCACTCACAAGTACCAAATGTATGAGAGGTTTTTGATGTACAGAGTTACTTATGTCCTTGTAGAAAAATGTCTCAGAATCCTAGGGGATCCCTTCCTCCGCCTTCATCAGAATAATTTTCATCAATCATCTTTGTGAGAGAAGTAATAATGGAACCAAAATTATAGACCTGAACTCTCTTCACACCAGTTAACTTTCCTGGCTCCATAGCCAAAAACAAGCCCACACTGATCATGTTAAAAGCAACATTTGCCCAACACATCCTTTATGTACAGACAGATACTTTTGCACACTTGCTTTTAATCCTAACATTATACTTAATGAAAGAATGCATAGGTAAAATAATAAATAACCAGGACTAGGTAGGTCTCACAACCTTCTTGAGGACAGAAGGAAATGAGACAGACGTTTTCATAGGAGATAGTTCATTCTACGTCCCTGTGCACCCTGGGTGCCAGGCATCTTCATAGGTGCTCACTTCATCCTCAGAACTCTGGAAATAAGCTTTTGTTTTCCCCTCTTCAGAGATGAAAAAACTAAAGCTCAGAGTCACAAAATGACCTCCCTAACTGTGATCATATAGGTGGTAAGTTCAGAGTTAGAGCCCAGCTCTTTGGTGCTCTCAAAGCTCGGTAGGGAGAAGACTACAGTTAATGCCTGAAAAGTATCTGCTTTAACTATAAAAAGCAGCAAATGTGGTGAGTTCTCAGCAAAGGAAATTTTAGTCCAGTGAAGTTTTGATTGTCAAATGATAGCAATAGCAACAAACATATTACTAACTAACGTGTTGGTTATATTATTGAAATATATAAATGTATTATATAAATTACTACATTATATAATAGAACTACTCTATTAAATATAACCAATTCATTAGTTGAAATCAATTTAGGGAAGATACTCATTAAATATACTTACTTACTGTACTTAATTTAACTGAAATGTATTAACAAATGTTTTTTCACAATATTTTTCATGTCTATCTTTGTTAAAGTATGAGTTCCTATATAATAGCAATTAACAATTTTAAACAGAAATTGAAAAAACGATTCTATTTACAATAGCATCAAAAAGAATAAATATTCAGGAATAAGTTTAACCCGGTTAGATTGAGACTTGTTCACTGAAACTACAGAACACTGCTAAAAGATACTAAAGAACACTCAAGTCAGTGGAAAAACATGGAATGTTCATATCATTAATGTGGCAATACTCCCCAAAACAACCTACAAATTCAACATAATTTCTATCAAAAAGTCTTGATACTTTTTGTAGAAATGAAAAAATTTTATTTAGAATTCCCAGGTACCCCTAAAAGCCAAAATAATCTTGAAAAAGCCAAAGTTTGAATATATATACTTCTCAATTTAAAATTTGTTTTAAAACTACATGAAATATAAAGAGCAAAACACAAGAGAGACAATAGGAAACAGGGAGGTAGAACTTTTATAAATGGGAAGAGGATCTAGCCAAGGAGGAAGGGAGGGAGGAGGGAGAAAGGAGGGGAAGAGAAAGGGATGTAAAAATAATTACACGTGTTATATACGTAAGTATTCATTAAGTACTGCACACACATACTAATAAAAATAAAAACTAAAAAACTGCATTAAACAAATAGCAAAGCACTGGCATAAAGATAAAAATGTAGACCAGTGAGATAGAACTTAGAGTTCAAGAAACCCAAACATCTATGGTCAATCGATTTTCAATAAGCCATGATGAAAGAAGTCTCTTTTATAAATGATGCTAGGGCAATGGGATATCCACATGACAAAAGAATGAAGTTGAACCCATTCCTCAAACCATAAGCACTGTTGTAGAGTGAATGTCCCCCAAAGTTCATATTTTGACTTTCTAACCCCAAAGTAATGGTATTTTGAGATAGATCCTTTGGGAGGTATCAGAGCTAAGTGAAGTCACAGGGGAAGGTCATCATGATGGAATTAGTGCCCTTTGTAAGGGAAGAGCCCAGAAAGTTGCTCTCCTTCTTCCTCTCCTTCTTTCTCCCCCTCCTCTCCCACGTCACCCTCTTCCTTTCCCTCACCTTCACTCACCCCTTTGTGAAGACACAGTAAGAAGGCCATTATATGTAAGCCAGGAAAAGAGCCCTAATGAAAAACTGACCATGCTAGAACCTTAACGTTAGACTTCAGAGCTTCCAGAATTATGAGGAGTAAATTTCTATTATTGAAGTCACTAGTCTATAGTATTTTGTTATGGCAAATTGGGCAAACACAAACATTAACTCAAAATGGATCAATGACTAAAACATAAGAACTAAGACTAACACTCTTGAAATAAAGTATGGGGTAAACCCTCATGACCTTCAATTTGAAATTATTTCTTAGATATGATAATAAAAATACAAGCAAAGAAAAAATGGATCAATTGGACTTCATCAAAATTAAAATCATTTGGCTATCAAAAGACACTATTCAAATATAAAGGCGTCCTACAAAATAGACAAAAATATTTACAAATGATACATTTGAAAAAGGATAAGTATTTAAAATATATAAAATGTGAATTTACTCATTAGATCTCCACATAGCTTTCTTGAATATACCTTCCTTCCAAAATATCTTCTGTAATTTCTTGTTTCATCTCTTTAAAGTGAAAATACAAATGCAGATTTTATACACAGCCTTAGACTTTTTCAATCTTTGACAAGTTCCCTTGTCTACATTGATTTAATAGAATTTGTCTTACATGTCATCTTCATCTACTTTCTTTCCAAAATACTCCTTGCAGTAATTTTGTTTTCACCTTCCTATCTCATCAATTTTAGAGATCACCTAACTTGTGTCATTTCAATGGCATTTACAGTCAAACTAAGTTGGCTGTTTGGCAGGCATCAGAGAATTGCTGTCGGCACATTAGAGTGAACCTGCTCACCTTGAGCTTTCATGAGCTGTGGCATCAGACTCTATGCCTACCCCAGGGAATAGAAAGAAGCAGAGATTAATACAGCAAGATACATATATGAGTTGGTTCACAAAGCTTCATGTGTATGTGTGTAGTTTGCGGTATAGAAGCATTTTTAAACGCAAATGAATATTTTAATATTTCAAATCATCTAACTTTTGACACATTAAATATTTTTCCAAATCACAGAGGTAGCAGCATAAGCTGGTATGATTTGACAAACTGGTATAGCATGACTGAAGAATTAGGATGTGAGTAATGTTCACAGGACTCAGTAGACTTTGGTGCAGTGTAAGGGATGCTAAAGAACCAACAGGATCAGGTGTAGGCATTCCAGGGACAAATTTTCCCTCAGAGATGGAAGAGGGTTCTGTGGCCCAGAGGCAGAAGGCCATAATTTTAGCTTGAGATGTTAGAGGCAGCTGAGCTATATGGAGATACTATAGGCAGTCAGACAGGGCCCGGCCCTCGAAGGAGCCAGTATGGAAGACAAGGTATCTTGTGAATGGAGATGTGTTTGCTTCCAGCAAACACAAAGGACTCAAGACAAAGGACTAAACAAATGCACCCACACACCTCCCTAGGGATAGGCCTCAGGGATTGATATGCTAAAGAGGTAGCCCTCGTGTTAAAAAAAAAAAAAAGCCAGGAAGAGTCACTAGCTCAACCCCCACAGGAAAAGCCCCATTCTGTGGTCATACCTACTTGCTACTCGATTTGCATCCTCATTTGATCCCAGTTTAGTCAATTTTACATGAACAATTACCTTACTGACTGACCATCGTTTTGTCCCACCTCATGCCCACCTTGTAATTTGCCATTTTCCCCCTATCTTGGGCCCGTCTCACCTCGTGGTTGTGCTCTACAAACTCCCTGGAAAGGGCAAGGTCCTGGGCAACCCACCGGGGCCCCCTTCTGTCCCTCCCTTGGACAGAAGCTTTCTTTCCCTCAATAAATATATTCCGCTCTTAACCTCCACTGTTCCTAAAACTCGTTCTTCGATTTTAGAGAACACGAACTTGTCCCAGATATCGTTCAGGCTGGGAGTTTCTTTCCCCTGTATCAGAGAGAAGCAGCAGGAGCCAATCCGGTGAGGCAATTGTGACTCGGTACTGACGGACTCCAGAGGCTGTTTCCCAGGGTATTTGACAAGACGAAGTTTCTGTGGTTCAAGAGAAGAAAATCTGAGATGCACGGTAGCACATACCTGTAATCCCAACACGAGAAAAGTGAGGAAGAAATCATGAGCTCAAGGTGAGCCTGGGCATACAGTGTAATTCAGTCCCCAAAAATAGGAATGGGAGGGACAGAGAAAGAGAATCTAAGAAACCATTTAGCGGCCTCAGCAGGCTCAATTTCAGGAATTCTGCCCTCAGGGACCGCATTCTTCTGAGGCCTTAACTTCACCTAAAACAACCGGACTTAGATCTACCTTTCTTCAGATAAAAGTTACCATGACTTGTTTCCATTGCTGGGAAGAAAGAGAAAAATATTTTCAGGCTCTCTCAAAGAGAAAAGCATATACTACTAGGGGTATAGGTATAGTTATCATTCGGTATTCAAAACTTTCTGTTAAAAATTTTATAACTTTAAGTGTAACCATTTGTAAGGCCTAAGTAGCTATAGGTGAGATATACTTAATTTAATATTTTATTATAATTATTTATTTTCTCTCACTTATAGGACTATGTGGTATTAAAAAAAAAAATGGTATTCCCTTCCCCCAGTTATCCACTAGAGAAATAACAAGCTTTAACTCTGAAATATACAAAATATAACTGAACACGTTTTAATTATCATGGCGTTAAAATTGAAGCTTTCTCCTTTTATGGGTGAGAAAATTGAACTCTAAAATGTTGAAAATTATAGAGTCCTTCTTGGTTCATGTCACAGCCCAGGAAGTTTATATTTGTAATCTTATGAAAAATTATTGGAATTCTAGTGAGGTAATTCCAATCTACCACTTCCAGGGCAACCTGTGGCGAGAGTAAAAGCACTAAAGCATATTTTGTAGTTATAGGGAGCCAAGGGGTCCTAAGTTCAGCCACGATGATGGCCATCCTGAACAAAGGCCTCGACCCGGGGGCTGAACCCAGGTTTTATTAATTCCTGAAGAAAGGAGAGGCTTGAGGATGAGTGACTGTGAAAATGGCAGGAAGTGGGTGAGTGCTGTGAGCTGGGCTTGGTGGAGGCCTGAAATCACCTCTGCAATATGCAGAGAGAAGGATCTGCAGAAAGAATAATCTGTGTAACACAATTGAGATAGTATCTAATGTTTTGGGGTTGGTGCTTCAGCTCTGATTTGTAATCTTTGAAGCCCCAGGAAGTCACAGCCTCTGTCTAGAAGCTCGATTCCCCCCAACAGTATGGGGCAGTGGCTCTTCATCCCTCGTGATGGAGGGGAACAATGGGACCGGGAAACACACCTGCCCTCTTCAAAGGCTACCGTCAGCACTTCAGCCGGATGATATATGCATTGCTTAAAGCCAACTAAAGGAGTAAAGAAAAGTCCTAGCCAAGTCTGTACATACCAATACATGGAAATAGGGTCAGGTTCAACCAAAATGGAGACAGTTGCTCCTCCTTCAAGGAGCGTCACCCAGGTGGTCATCCACAGAGAATCACGTAATATATGGCAGAAAGAGAGCTGGCACAGATCTTTTTGCATCTCCACCACAGCATGCTCTTTCTACTCCCAGAGTTTTTATTTTATGCCCCAATCAAGAAAAGCATAATCAAATTCCACTAATCCGGAACACCCTTGATGAGCTCTATGGTTCTCATAAACCTCCAGAAATTATCAGCAAAATATACTGTGTTCATTTTCCTGCAAAAAATATTCTTAGAGTGCTTCTATAACATCAAAAAGACTAAAACATACTAAAAAAAGCTTATACTGTAGGGAGTAAAGATCTAATATTTTCAGTTGCTCATTTTTTCCCTTATCTTTCTACCACTTTTCTTTTATATGAAGTTTCATTAGCATTGTTTTCTTCTACATGAGTTTCCAGAAACCAAGATGTGAATTAGGATATGTATTCGACCACATTTAGCATGCAAAATTCAGCCAGTTTTTAATGAATTTGGAACAATATTTCTATGCCCATATAAAACACAGGGCACTATACATCTCAGGGGAAAGAAGATCATTGTATCACTCTCTTGATCCTATTATTTGGGAATTTTGTGTTAACAATGACTCCTTTCCACAAACAAATATAATTTAAACATTTTCGTTAGTGTCTAAGATGAAACTGACTACTGAACAACCGCAGATTTGCCACATTATACCCAGGAGCCGAAAGGTTTTGGCTTAAGGTCTCCTTAAGTAAGAGAGTGTTTCTAAATGACAGCAAAGAAGCAGTTTGGTCTCACCCAAAGGACTGGGTCTCAAAACCTGGTTCCCATCTCAGCTCTGCCATTTGCTGCCTGAGTAACTTTGAATTTACTATTTAACATTTGTAAGTGCAAATTTCCTCACTTGTAAACTAAGTGCAAAGTATTAATTGACTTGCTGAGATAGTGTTTTCTATGATGATCGATGTGTCTGTTATGAGCTGCCTGTCTCCTCCAAATTCATATGTTGAGACTCTAACCTTCAGTACCTCAGAATTTGAATATATTTGGACATAGGACCTTGTAAAGAAGCAATTAACTTAAAATGAGATCATTACAATGAGCCATATTCCCGTGTGACTGATATCCTTACAAGAAAAGGAGATTTGTATATACAAAAGGACACCAGGAGGTGTGCACCAAGAAAAGACTATATGAAATGCTGTGGAAAAAATGGCCATCTGCAATAAAAAGAAAGAACCCTCAGGAGAAGCCAACCTACTAATTCCTGGATCTTGGACTCCTATGAAACTGTGGAGGGGAAACTTTCTGTTGCTTAAGACATTCAGCCTCAGTATTTTTATTAGCAAAATAACACAGTGTCAAAGCTATTAATTACTAAAGATGTGCAAGCACCTGATTTGCACAGCAAGTAGATTTTTATCTACATATGAGAAACGGTTTCGAGTTACTTATATCTGTTTTTCATCCTGATTGGTTCTTTCCACCTTCCAGAATGCAATCTGTTGGTATTCATCTAAAACTTAAAACCCAGCTAAATATCAGAATTAAAAGGTATTTTTGAATCATTCCATGCCAAGTTCTCTTATTACAGAGAAGTTCTGAGCCCTGGATTCACACAGGGGTTGGTCGACTTTTTATTACTATGACAAAATACAGACAAAGTTTTAAGTAACGGAAGGTTTATTTGGGCTCACACTTTCAGAGGTTTCCATCCATGATCACTTGGCTCTGTTATCTCTGGGCCTAGGGGAAGGCAGAATATTGTGGCGGGGAGCATGTGATGGTACCTCAGCTGAGAATATAAATAAAGAGCAAGAGGACAGGACTAGGGCAAAATACACCTTTCAAGGGCATATCCCCTGTGACCCACTTCCTCCAAGGAGGCTCCACTTCCTAGTGTCTACCACCTCCCAAAATAGTGAGGCTGTGACCCATCAGTGGGTTAAGCCACTAATGAGGTCAAAGCCCTCAGGACCCAGTCACCTCTGTATGTTCCGCCTCTGAGCACTGCTGCACGGAGACCTAAACCTTCAACACATGCATTCTGAAGAGATATTTCTGATCCAAACCATGACACACAGTTGCCCGTTCCTGAAAATCAGAGGAGTGGCAGATAATTTAGTACCTTTGTCATAAGAGTATGTAAAGAAAAACATGGCTAATGCCAGAAGAGCCAGTAAAAGTGCTTAGTATGTAGTCACACCTTATTGTTGAGAACGGGCAATGCCTTAGTCTGGGTCATATTGCTAATTACTGATAATACAGCTTTCAGCAATTCTTAGAGTACTGATAGTACTTGGATTTTCCCCCCAAATCCAAGCCCAGTTAACCTTCCCAGTAGTAATCAAATGGATCAGCCTCAGAGCAAACTTGTTGGGAATCTGATGAATTCTACATTTGATCTAATTTGTCGATAAGAACTGCGAAGGACTTGGTGTGCTGAAGAATTTCAGGCCGTTCAGAGTTCCTTGTGGACTTTAGACTCAGTTAAAGATAGACTAACCTACTGGGTCCACAACGTTAGCAGTTCACCCCATGAGGCACCTCTTCCTTTCATTCTGGAGGAAAAACAGAAGCACAGAATGCAGTCCATTAAAGCCTGGCTGTCTCCCCTGATCATCCCATGGGCATCATCAAAGATAACCTCGCAGCCTGAGTTCAAGGTGAACTAGTCCTCCCAGTCCACCAACCCCCCCAGCTGGATCCACTCCTAATCCTTAAATAAGAAAAACAGGCCCTACATTTCCCTGTGACCCTGTCCTTTGCTTTCTCCATGGATCTTCTCCAGCTGAACCATTGATTTCTCCCTTTTTATCTTTGTTTTCCCAGCATTTCCACAAGCAGATGCCCACACTCAAAATATTTCCCAATACTGGATTTTGGTGGAGTACAATTTCATGCTAAGCTTTAAAGGCTATAGTAAAGATTGCACTAGGGACATTTACCTGCCAGCAAGCAACCATGGCCTCCAGTCTGACCTGAATTCACAGAGGCTATAGTCACCTAACAACTTAATCAATGAACCCCTTTGGCTTTAGGGTTCCAGGGGCCAAGAGCTCCATCAAAGAAGCCTATGTGCTTTCAGCAGCTCAGAAGATTCCAGTTGTTTTCAGCAGGCCTGCGAGCTTAAAATAAACAAATAAGAAAATGCCAGGTTGCCCTGTCATTTCTTCTCAAACCTCGTGCCAGCCAGCCAGGGCGAGTGCCGGACAGGCTGCCCCCAAAGAGACTGTGGTGGTGCCTTTGAGGCCAAGCCATGCAACCAGAGCTTTCACTGTACTAAGTGCCTGCCTCTCCCTCAAAGTTCCACTCTCCATTTCTAAAAATGCATGAAATACCCATTGCTATGTAATTAACAAATGAATAAAAAGCCCTCCAGCCCCTCTCTCCTTGCACAGAATTCATCCAGTTTGAGGCTGCAGACAGCCTTTGGGTATACTAACACTTTCAGCTGTGTTTGAAAACAAAACCTTATGCAGAAGAATTCAGCAATTATTTGTATTTGTGACTGTCATTGGTTATGATTTTCCTGTGCCAGAGTAGCAAGGCTTGGGACACAAGAGAGATCTCCATGATGACATTACAGGGTGAATAGAGGTCCTTTCTGTATGCCCTCAGCCTTTACACCTTTGCAGGGCTTTTTAAAAGCTCATAAACATGTTTGGCTGCCAGATATCTCACAGAAAAGTGGCTGCTCACTGAGTGATTGTTCATTCTGAGAGTTTTACTTACAAGGCACCATTGGCCAAGTAATTCAGGCCTCTCAGATGGAGATCTCCTGAACTGGGTGGAACTGAAAAATTTTTTAGCTGTTTATTGGTTAGTTCTAAATGCCAGCACTGGGTCTTTAGACTCTAAATATTAGTTTTATGTATGTATCTTGCCTGAAGAAGAAAAATTACATAAAGTACTCGTGGATGCCTGTCCTGTGCATTGATGTTGAAGCTGGTATGTGTTGAACTTGCTATGTAAATGCTTGTGTACTTGCCCATGAGGGTGCAAGGTAGATAAAACTGGACATCTGTACAACAGAGGGAAAATATTGCACCTCAGCCTTTCAAAAGTCACCAGTGAATCTCCTTGATGTAGTAGCACTGAAGACCATTGACCATCTGCACCCATTTTCTTCAATCTCTTGTTTTCCAAAAGACCATATACCATCGTGTTTCCTTCTGGTCCTCATTTATTTTGCTTCATACCCAACCATATTCTCCAATCAGTATGATCTTCAGTCATCTTCTCTTCTTTCTCCAGTCTCTCTAGAGATACTTTATTCCCTCCCAGGATTTAAAAGTTTGCCGCAATGTGAAACAGTCCCAAGTAGATATCTCGGCCTTATTGTTGCAGCAAAAGTCAGAAATCGGGTCAAACTCCGCAGGGGATCCAAAAACTCTTTCAGAACAAATGGAGTTTTAATTAATTTTAATTTAGGATCAGTTTGGACCGGTCATTGCCCCCCATTCCCGACCAGAGAATGTGGCCCTTAACTGCCTTTGTTCTCACCTTATATACATTTTTGGTTTCCATGGTAATAGATTGGAATGTCTAGGCCTGGCCATAGTTGTTTACCTTGCACCATGTGACCAGGTCAGCCTCTGGCCATAATGATATATATACTTTAACAATTCAGGCAAGGAGAAGAATTCCAGGACAAAGTCAGTACTGCAAAGTTAACCCTTTACAACCCCTCCAGGATGTTTCTCAAGGCACATTTTGAGGCTTGTCTATCTTAAAATGTTGTGCTAAAAGTCACCACCCATTACACTATCTCTGCTTTCATATCCTGTTTCTTCCTCGGCTTAATCCAGGTATCATATCATAATCTCAAACTCAGCATTGTGCACAATAGAACGTATCCACCCACTCCCTGCCCCCAAACTCCTCAGACCTGCTCCTGCTCTTGCATTTCCTACTCGTGTTTGCGTCACCAGTATCTGTCCAAGCACTCAAGCATAAAACTCCAGCATCACCCTTGATTCCCTTCTTCTACCTGCCATATCATCCGGGAGAGTTAATCCACTTGACACTGTAAATGTCCTATGCGCTTTTGTCCTTCTCCATCCCACCTGCCATTACACTGCCGAGCTTCTTATATTATTCTCGCCAGTGGTATTACTAGGACCACTATGAGTGGCAAGACTCCTCCCCTTGTCTTCCGCTTCATCCTATACATACACTCGGATTCATCATCCCACACAATTTCTATTATTCTTCACCTCAAAAACTAATGACCTCATGGCCTATACCATAAAGTCCAATCCTTTAGTCTAAAATTAAAATCACTCTAGAATCTGGCCACTGGCCATCCAGTGCTCAGACAAATGGAACTTCTCAGTACTACCTATAAATATTTTTCATTAACATTTATGTATTTCTTCATGTTATCCATACAGTTTGGAATCCCCCATCCAACTCTTTGTGTTCAAACTTACAAGACTTTTAAAGACTTGGCATAAAACCCAGCAGCATGGTTTGGGTATGATTTTAATTTACCTCCCAAGGGTCCCTGTACTGGAGTGTGGTCCCCAGTGTAAACACACTGAAAGGTGGTGAGACGTTAAAGAGGTAAGTCTAGGGTCACAGGGGCATCACTCTCAGAAGTGGCCGATGCTCTCATGGGAGTGGGCCATGTCTCATGGAACTGGTTTTGCACAGTATCTGACATGTCATAGAAACTCCTAAATAGTTTCCAAGTGAATCGATGGTTATATTTGCAAGGCATGTGTCAAAAATTGACTTGGATCAAGTAAAGCAAGTGGGATTCCTGATGTCCAGCAGCGCCTGCTACTCAAGTTCCTCTACATGCTGACTTTGCACCACTGCCCTGAAACACTCCTGCCCAACTTCCCATGAACCCAGTTGGTGTAAATTCATCCCTCCTTCTAAAATAGGTAGAACAAACTGGAAGCCCACAGGCCAGATGTTGCCCATACTTACATTTTTGCCCGATCTTGCTGTGTGTTTGAAATTCTTAGTTGCCAGCAGTTAAAAATGGGGAGATTTTGGCCAGCCAAGGTGGCACATGCCTGTAATCTCAGCACTTGGGAGTGCTGAGGCAAGAAGATTGCCATGAGTTTGAGGCTACCCTAGGCCACACAGTAAGTTCACAGCCTGAGCTACATAGTGAGACTCTGTCTCAAAAAGAAATTTAAATAAAATAAAAATAGAAATTGGGAGATTTCATGTGAATGATGGATTTGAAAAATGATGAGCACTAAGTGACAACTGGCTACGATTTATAGGTGGGGCTCATATTTTTGAAGGCATAGACCCAACTTCTTTATGTTACTGTCTTGGCCCTTGTACATTAAGATTGAATATACATTAATATAACTGATGCTTATGTAAGTACTGAATACAGTGTGAGAACCATGTTTTAAATATTTCCCACTTTCCTTCAGCTCCATAACAAAATTATATATTGGTAATTTTATCCTTTCATATCAGAAAGAATTCATAAGTACCCTCACCTTAAAATTCCCTTTTCTCTACCTCTTTGTATTTTTGTAGCACAGCAGATTTAGCATAAATCCCAGGACATTAGAATCCACCAAAATTATACTCTGGCCCTTCTCTCAATTTCTTTGGGAGGAAGGTTAAGAATGAGGCTCCAGAAAAATAGCCAGTGGTATTTATTCATACAAATGGTGATTGATAGGACTGGTATTCAAACCCAGGCCTTTGACCTTGGGATTTGTTTTATATCTTAATGATGTAGTCTTTCTTTGCTAATTTGTCCTGTTGTCTTCTGCAATTCAGTCCAATTTAATTCATCAAGTATTTATTAAGTAACTAAAAATGTTACAGGAACTCCACTTTTTGTCCTGATGTTGGTAAACATTCTCTTCCTAATTACTGAAAATTCTCATGCTATGGCTGGTTACCTTGCCCACGGATAGAATTCCTCTAAAATAAGTCCTCTCCTTTGTGTCATACTATGAACTAGCAAACATCTACTTTGTCTAAACGTGCTCCTGGATGCTTAGGATTCAATGGTAAATAAATAAATATTCCCTACCCTCACGGGGCTTGAAATACATTTGCCCTGAAATGTATATTCTTTTTCTCCAGCAAATTAAAAATTCCTAGAGCAGAAGCTGAGTCATGACTCTCTTTGAATGATGCAAAAGACTGAATTCAGTAGGTAATAAATTTTTTTGTTATTGATAACAGATGTCCTCAGTTACTCAAGGCAGAAGCCAGGCATTCTCTGCTTCTTGCAAAGTCTTTCTCTGAGGCCTAGCAGCTGGCTCTTGTGGAATAAGCCTTTATAATTCTAAAGATAAGAGAGGTCAAGCCAATCCCATGTCCATTTTACCTGGACAGTCAGACAGGGCCCTACACAGGCTCCATGCTTAGTTTAATGTGCTGCTGTTACCATCTTAAAATTCTTAGTAATTTTTTAACAAGGAGGCCCATAATTACGCAATCATTCTGAAAACAGGGTTGGGAATGGCAACTAAATAACTTCGATGCCAACACTACGAGTTTGCCAATAGGGTCATCTTTACTATCTTTTCTGTGCTGTGAAAATACAGGAAAGCAGTAGGAACATAGTGTGAAAGAAATCTCCATTTGTGAAATTATTTGTATTCTGTGGTGCCTAGCAGAGTGGTATATTCTAGACACAAAAGAAGTAATGATCACCCCAAGATAATAATACCGTGTTTGCTCCCCCAGCAAACTGATGGCTTCAGAAAGATCCCTAGGCCAGCAACATGGGCATCACTGGAAACTTGTCAGAAACACAAATCTTGGACTCCACCCAACATACTGAATCAGAAACTATGAAAGGAGGAGTAGTTATCTGGGTTCCAACAAACCCTTATGTTTTAATTACTTTTCTCACTGCTGTGACAAAATACCCAACACCTGAAGCTAGGGGAAGAAAGGTTTCTTTCAGCTCCTAGTTGGTAGAGGTTTTGGTCCATAGTCAGCTGGCCTCAAGGCAGGATGGCAAGGCCAAAGGGCACTGAGTGCAGAGCAGAAACAGCCCATGGAAAAGTGAGGCAGGCAAAAGACAGCAAAACAGCAAAGCAGTGGCAATAGAAGCAACAGCAGCAAGCCTTCTCTCTGTCCCTTGTATTCCATTCAGGGTACCCACCCTTTGGGTGGGCAGCACTGGCACCCAGGGTGGGGTACCCTTAATCTGAACACCCTAGACTCAGCCACCTCCAAAACACTGCACCTATGAGTGCATGAGGGTTTGGGGTACATCTAGATCTGAGCTATAGTACCTTAGATGTATGTGCAGACAATGGGCAATGATTGAGTTATGGCACATTCAGCTCCTGGACAGCAGAGTCTGTGTCTCATTATTACTCTTGACCTTCTACTCTTTCCTAGCCCAACTTAGATTCATTAGTAGAGATCCACCAAACGATAACAGGGAGCATTTTCTTTAATGCACTTGTGTGAATAGAGCAGAAGTATTCTTTTTTCTTGGGCACTGGATTTGTTCATCTTTGGAAGTCAGGTCAGTAATATAGAAGGTTTTGATGACTAAAGCTTGACATTTGGATAAAACAGGCCAAAACTTTCATTGCTACCCTATACATACACACTTTAAAGCTAGCACATAGAATCCTTTTGCTTCAGGTAACCTTGGATAATGAGGTTCCGCTCACATATCTTACAAAGGAGAAAATCAAGACCCAGAGAGACCAAGTTTTCTACCAGAAGACATCCAGTTCCATCTCCCTTCCCCTGTATCCCCATAACATTCATAAAAGAAAAAGGTTTATTAAGATAAAAGACAGAATCACCCCGTTAACAGATGGGTACAGGTACAGGTCATGACTAGGCAGTTAGCTACTGGATATTTGGAAGTAGCCATCCTACCTGGGAACTCTTATTGGTTGCTTCACCTATGGGTATAATTCACTCATCCATTCACTGTCTTCTATTGGTTAACTTGATTCTGAACACATACATACTTATTTTTAAAGAGGCAGCCTTCTCGGTCTCCTCCATTTTCTAACGCCCCATTTTTCCTTTGTGGATAGCCATCTCATCTGAGGAAGACAAGGCTGTAAATGGGCTGTGGAATTCAGAGGAACATGTGTCCTGCTTGGAGGTGATCAGCAGTGCTCAGACCCAAGCCATCTATCTCCACACTTGGTTCTTATTTGTAACACCGAAAGCATTTCATGCTTATTAAGCATCATCTGTTCTCAATTTTTAAGCCTCAAGTTGGCTTGGTTTGTTTTTAGTAAGTGATCACAACAGAATCTACCTTTTCAGTGTGATGATGTCTCCAACCCAGCTGTTGGCATCTTGTAGACTTAGATTAATAAGGCTGTTACAGAAGGTTAAGTATGAAAGACATATATCCTAAAATTTCTGACTTTCCTATATTTAGATGCAACACAAATTGTTTTCCAATACTTGTATTTGAAAAATATTGACTATGTTTAAGCAAAGTTTTGTGATAGCTTTATCTTTGTATACTAGGCCTCATCTCCATTTTTCATCCCTAAGTTTGAATTCAAAAAATTCCTAGACCTCATGCAAACTAGTCTAGTGTCATAAAGTCAATAGAATGTTCCATTATTGCTCAATTTCTATTTTCAGTATTGTGTAATTGGTATTACTTGGTTTTTTGACAGCCAATAGTTCTTTGTGTGGTATTTTGTCACTGCACTTGGCCAAGAAAATACAGTTAAGACTTTCATCTTCTTTGAAGATGAGAGAGTCAAGAGTCTCTTACTTCCAAGTTAAATATAATTGTAAAGTCACATACTTTTAAAAAGATAAGTAACATAGTTAAAGTTTAATAGGATTTTCCATGTACCTTTATAATGCTTTTTTAAATGCCCATTGCCTAGTATTAAACACACATAACCATTCATGTATTGGGTAGGGATATTTTAGTCCTAGTGTTGGGCAAGGATACTTTAATTTTAGCATGTTAAACTCTTTGATGTTGGTGTCACAGGTTTGGGCCAACATGGCACAGTTTGCAACCATCTCAACTCTTCCTTTAAATTAAAGGCCAACTCGAATTGGTAGAAATGTTTACTTTTTCTTCTAAAATAAGTGTAATAGATGTTTCTAAGTTCAACTACCTTCAGAGAAACAACCTTCCCATGAATAACCAATAACAGTCTAAACCCTCTTCCTGTGTGATTTTAGAAATTAAATCCCTTCGCAAGTATTGTTAAGAAGCCTTAACATATGCTTGTATGCTTCGCAGACTGTCCTCTAATAGTCCTTCCTCTACCCTGTTGTTAGGATTTCATTGCCCAGCTCTAAGTTACATGAGGCCTGAGTCCTTTTCTTCTATCTTTTCACTATTGTATCCTCAGCACCTAAAATAGAGTCTGCCATATGACAGCTGCTAAATTAATTCTGAATGTATAAACAAATTAGAAACACATCTGTCATGATCCACCCTTAAAGTTGAAGATTTAGATTTATGATTGTTAGAGAAAAGTAGGCAAATCACAAGAATGTAAACCTAAATGTCTATGTTACCCCCCTAGGAAATGCCTCTAAATTAATATTACTTTTCAGTAGTGATATATTCATCAAATTTATGAATTGTACCTCCCAATTATCATTGTGATAACATACAGATGGAGATCTTTTTCTTCGTTTTATGAATTACTGTGTGATATGTTGCTCAGTTCATCTTCTAATACATTTTTCTCATAGACAAAAAAGTATTTTCTCTTCCCCATAAGAAATCAGTGGTTATGTAATAACTTTACAAAAGTTCAAAATGATGTTTATATTTTTGTCCCTTTTGATAACTTCAGTTAATAGCTAATAGAAATCACAAAGAAAAATTTTTTTACATCTTTCCAGTCTTTCACATTTCAAACTCACAGGTCAGCAAATTTGCAAACAAAAGAAAGAATATAGGGCTGGGGATATAGCTCAGTGGAGTAAGCGCCTGCCTGGCAAGTGCAGGGTTCTGAGTTCAATCCCCAGTACCGCCAAAAAAAAGAGTGTAGTATAGCTGTTAATGATCACACTTTGTGACAAAGTCTGTCAGTGATCAGTAAATTACTCCACAGTATGAGTCCAGCATTTGAATCTTTGAATAAAATATGCTTCCACTATAGTTGCCTTCTACATTTAACTACTGGCATTTCACACATTTCTTTTCTCTGGGTTATACACGTATTTTCAGAATTGCTTTTTCTTTCATTATCCTCCACAGCTCTTAAGCAATTTTAATCCAATAAGAAATAGGATTATGCTTTTGGCAAGGGCTCAGATTGTAAATACTGCTGCTCACAGACTATGCTCTCAGCCGAGGATATAGCTCAGTGGCACAAGTGCCTGCCTGGCAAGCACAAGGTCCTGAGTTCAATTCTGGTACTCATAAACTCTGTTCTCTTCTACACTACTTGTATCTTTCAGGAAAATCCTAACTTTTGCCTATCTCCTTCCAGTGGCTAAAATAAAAGCATGCTGAGTCAGCTCACAAAGCCCAATTACTATTATTTATCAAAGAAAGAATCAAATTTTCAATAAGTCACTGAAAAAGTACGTTAAAATACCTTCTCAAACAGTACAGTGACTTCCTGCATTCTCACTCACAGACTCAACTTTAGTTTTAGGGTTTTTTTAAACTGTCTCTTCTTGATGTATTACATGTTTATAAACACATAATACTTTCCAGTATATTGTCCTATTTGTCTGCAACATAATTCTATAAATTATAGAATCAAGGCCATGGGGGGTGCTTTTACTCAAAGCACTTATATTTTACCTTGAGACCATCAATGTTAAATAAATCAGGCCCACAAGCTTAAATATCTTTTATAGAGAAATCCAGAGTAAAAATAAAGAGAAAATAAAAGATGGACCACAGGAAGTAGGGAGATGGGTTTCCCAAAGGGGAAGGGGACCAAGGCATGAAGGGAGCAGGGAGTCGAAGGATGCGGGGTGGGAACAGGAGCCGGGCTGTGTTATGCACGTGTACTAACTCCGCACAGGGATGTAAACACTATGTGCTGCAAATGCGTACCATAAAAAAGAACAGAATCAAGAGATGGGTGAAGGGAGGAGGCGAGGAAGAGGAAGGCCATGAAGAAAAGGAATTAAGGTGAATTAGGTACACATCCCGGCTTCCCACAAAGAATGTAAACATTATGTACAACACATGTCTACCAATAAACTAAAATGAAAATAAATAAATAAATATTGGAGCAAAAATTAAACAATGCTGGGAAAGCTGATACCAACATACAACATATTAAATAAAATAAAATAAAGTTGGGCCTTTATCTTATACCATATACAAAATTTAATTCAAAATAGATTGAAGATGTAAATGTAAGAACTGGAACTGCAGAGGGAAAACTATGATGTTGGACTTAGCAATGATTCCTTGGATACGACACCACAAGAATGAAAATAAACAAATAAGACAATGTCAAACTTCAAATCATTTGTACCTCAGACGATACAATCAATAGAGTGAAATGACAACCTAACAACAGCAGAAAATACTTATAAATTACATACCTGATAGGGATTCATATCCAGAATATATACAGGACTCATACAATTCAATCACAACAAAATCAAGTAAGCTGATTTTAAAATGAGCAAAGGAGCTTTTGCACAGCAAAAAAAAATCCCCAACAAAGTGAAAAGACAGTTTAGAGTGGAAAAATTTTAGCCAGTGGTCCCTCAGACAAATGACTTCTATCTAGAACATACAAAGAATTCAAAAAAATCAGGCCCCCAAAATTCAAAGACCCAGTCCAGAAATGGGCATCCGAGATGAATACACACTTCTCATATGAAGAAATACAAATGGCAAATAAATATAAGAAAAAATGTTCAACATCATTCATTAGTCATTCAAGAGATGCAAATTAAAACAACACTGAGATTCCACCTCACCCCAGAAATAGTGGCTGCCATCAAGAAATCAATGAACAACAAATGCTGGTGGGGTTATGGAGAGCCCTGCTCCACTGTTGGTGGGCGTGTAGACTGGTGCCACCACTGTGGAAACTGATGGGGACATTCCTCAAAAACTAGGATTACAGGTCCCACTCCACCCAGGCTTTCTCCTTCTGGGTATCTTCCCAGAATTAAAAAACATCACACCACAACAATATATGTGCACCTATGTTTATTGCAGCATAATTTGTCATAGCTAAATCTTGGAAACAACCCAAATGCCCACCAAACAAGGAATGGATAAAAAAGATGTGGTATTTTTATACAAAGGAGTACCGCTCAGCCATAAAGAAAGATAAACTGGAGACTTTTATAGGGAAATGGATGTAATTGAGACCATACTCATAAGGGAAATAAGTCAGACTCACATGTGTAAACACTATATTATCTCCCTGGTGTGAGAAACTGAAAGAGTAAATAAGTCCTAACATGTACAATAGATACTGTGAAATAAGAAGAAATTGTTTAAAAGGAACTAGGATGGGTGAGAAGGGGAAGGATAGTAGGAAAAAGGGAAAACTGCAAGTGCATTATACTGTCAGTGCCCCTTATTCACTAAGAGGAAGGTCTGTGCTAATCGTGGCTGGAGGAATTTTTATGCCCATATCTTGTACCCTGAGTAATTACTTTAAAGATAACAACGTGTAATGTATTAATTATTGTTATTTTCCTATGATTTTGTTATGAATTTTTCTTTTACCTTTTTCCCATAAAATAAATAAGCAAAGGACTCAAATAGACATTTCTCAAAAAAATACAGATAACCAGTGAACATATTGATGATTTAAATGATGCTTGATATCAATAATCATCAGAGAAATGCCAATCAAGGATGCTGATATCACCTCATTCATGTTAGGATGATTATTACTTGAAAAACCCAGAAAAATGCAAATAATGAGTATGTGGAACTAATCAAACACTTATACCATGTTGGGCAGATTATAAAATGATGCAAAATTTGTGCAACAAAACAATGTGGACATTCCTCAAAATCTGAAAACAGATTACAGTATGTAATCCCATGTCTGAGTATATATCCAAAGAACTTTAAAGTATCCAAAACATATTTGTACACCTATGTTCATAGCAGCACTATTTGCAAGAACTAAGCGATAAGAGGATTTCTCATGTTCACTGACAGGTGAGTGAATAAACAAAATATACATATTATTCAGCCTTAAGTAGGAAGAGAAGTCTGTCAGTGATACAACATGGGTACACAATGGGGACAGCACACAAAATAAAACAGACCAGGGGCAAAAAGGCAAATACTGCGTGATTCCACTTCTGCGAACAGTCAAAGCAATCAAATTCATAGAAACAAAGTAGAATGATGTTTAGCAGGGGCTGGTGAGATGGAAAAGAGAGAAATTATTACTTCCTGGATGTAGAACTTTAGACTTGCAAGATCAAAAATTTGTAAAAACACTTTTCACAATGTAATTACAGTGTAAATATACATAACAGTACTAAACCATATGCTTAAATTATTCAGATGGTAATTTTATTTATATTTTATATACATATTTTGTATTGTTATAAGTTTTATTTATATAGTACCATAGTTAAAAATTGATAATAAAAAAGTTTGTAGATTGCTACAAGTCTGATAGAGGGGACCTTGTATCTCTTCTCCAATCACTAGTGAAACTTTATATGCGTATTGACCATATTCCCTGTATTTCTTGTCCATAACCTTTGCCCATTTTTCTTTTAGTTGTATATTTTTCCTTATTTACATACAGGATTTTTAAATACATGCTGAAAATTAATCATTCATCTGTTAAAGGTCATTGCAAATATTTTCTTCCAATATTTACTTTGCCTTTTAACTTTCCTATGATGAATTTTTGATATAAAGATTTCATTTTGATTTAGTCTTCTGTATTATTTTCTTTATGACTACCTCACTTTGTGTTTTGTTCAAGAAAATGTTTTCTACACTTAGATAAAAGTATGGTCTGCATGTCCTGCTTATGGTTTTAAGTAGTTTTTGCATATCTGGGCCCTTAATGAATCTGGGATTTATTTTTACTTTTGTGACTGTCAGAGTTAAGGATCTGATTATTGCTAGTACATATTGTTCTTCCTAGTTAACTTGTTTCCCCTCTTGCTACATCGTCTTATGAGTTCTGACAGCTTGCTTGTGGGTGAGCTGGGGTTTTCCAGGTGAGTGATGGCATCAGAGGCTCGCAAGGCTGCAACTGAGGTGTCAGCCAAGCTATGCTCCTGTTTGGAGGCTTCACTGGTGTTAAGAACCCATTTCCAGTATCACTCAGGTTTTTGGTAGAATTCATTTCCTCATGGTGGTGCCACTGAAGGCATGGCTTCTCGCTGACTGTGGGAAGAGGCCACCCTATGCTCTGGGTGGTTGCCTGCAGTTCTCAGTGACTGTCCACAGTTCCTTGGCAAATGAACCTTTCCCAACAGGATCACTCACTCCGTCAAGCTGGTGCCTCTATACAGAGTGTGCAGAGGAGTGTGCACAATGTGACATAATTGTGTGTTGCACATACTCTGACTTTTGCCTCAGTGTGTAAATTAGAGACACTTTGCAGGGCCTGCCCATGCTTACAGGAAGGAAATTACAGAAAGACGTGGAGGTCAACGGCACAGAACTTGGAGAACCACCTCAGACTCTCTGCATCACAACCTCCTAGCATATCAAACATCTAAACTGGGTTCAGAGTCCCTATTTAGGCCAGTATGTAAATAATATTTTGTAAATATGTGCATTCAAAATAATGTCTAGCTAAGTACACACATTTAACCCAGGTGCATACTAACTATCTCTACAAGTTTCAGAAATCCAGTCTTAGATCCACTGAAAAATCTACCTGGACCACACAGCTCACTCTGAAGAAAGGACAAACTCAAGGCCCTGCTCCGGTCACTCTGGACACTGACCAGTCCATGCACGCCTGAAGCCTGAGGACATAGTTCACAGGATTGATCCATACCCATTCCCCTAGATTTTGGGATCTTTTCAGGCCGTTTACCCCAGTCCTTGCTTCCCTGCTCCCTACTAGCTGTGTTTTTTGCCTTAAACGCTATGGACAGTTGCCCCAAGAGAATAAAACAAACACTTGACCAAGATCTGATGAACACCTAAGGCACACTGGACACCTTCCTAGATCAGATTAACTCCATCACTACCTTGCCAGAGGATGGTACAGAGCAGGTAGGCCTAAACTTTATCTCTCCCTAAAAGCAATTTAGGAAAATACCCTGTAATAATCTTGAGGATCTTGGCTAGAGCCCATTCTAGGATCACTGACAACCTTAACGTTACTACTTCTAGTTGGGCTTCGTCTCAAAAGATCACAGGTAATACGCTGGGAAGATTTGCTGGGAATACAAATGAAGAGGGAAATGTAATAGAAAACGCCCCGCTCCCTGCCAGTATACTTCAGTTTCTTAGTTGCTCAGGGAATAGTTCCTGTTCCAGTTCCAGTTACTTCTGTCTTTCAGAGACAGCAGGTTGCTGTGATGCACATTGTATATTCTAGTCCCCAACTGACAAGCTGTTCTGCCTCTGTACTTCCTGCTTGCTTATCTCAAATAAGCCCTAGACCACCACAGATCAGGGCCTGATATTCTGGAAACGATCCTGATCAGTGCCCATCAGTGCAAATAAATCTGCCTCCAAATACTGGGTGTCATTTCCATGTTTCTGCTCATCATTGCATAAGGAAGAGTGTTTTGAGGGCAACTATTTGTCTTTTACTGTAATAAAATTTTTAAAAGTTAGCCCCTGTACTTTTCAATCATATCTCATATTATCTTTCCCCTAGTTTTTACTGCATGAGGGAAGGGACATTAAAATCCCTTTATGTTATAAAAATATGACAATATCATCTAGATTAATTCATTATTTTCTATAAAATACATATTGTCATATAATTTAAAGAGCCAAATATTTCCAAAAGACATGAAATTTCAATCTCACTAATATCCCCTCTTCACGAGAACTACTTTACAATAACAAGAGGATTTCAATTATTTATCATTCAATGGCATATTTATAAGGCTATCCCCCGACTTTTCCTTTTTTTATTTTAAAGAGAATAGAAAAAAGAGAACAGTAGCAAAATACCAACATCACAGACATAAACAAAACAAAGCAAGAACATTAAAAATGATACAGGGTTTCAAAACAAAATGATAGGAATTAACAGTAGTTGTTATGGTACATATTGTTATCTTCAGCTAAATTGTTCAGATTACCAGATGTAAGAATGGAAGATTGTTCAAACCCTTAAAGAGAATTTTAAAAACTATTTTTAAAAATTAGAGATGATACAGAGTTTCACTAGACAAGATGGTAGGAATTCATCAATGGTTGTTCTATTACATACTGTTGTCTTCAAAGCAGTTGCTCAGATTACCAGATATAGGCATGCAAAATTGGTCAGAATATAAAAAATTTTAAGTATTAACTGTTCAATAAACCACCAGACATCAGCAGTACAGTTTCCTAGGTATATATATTTTTTTCCTTCCCTCTTCAATCTTAAATATGAAAATACTTCTCTACTCTGAATGAGAGACAGAGACAAGAGACCATACACATCTCTACCACAGACACACTGCTTCATTTCCTCACAAGATTAAATCATATTATTGGTTAAAACAATATTCAGTGTTTGCTTTGCATATATATTACGCTATAATGTCTCATCTTTATTTTCACTGCTTTTGATTTTTTCCTAGAGTTAATAACCCTCTGTGTTTTCATTTATTTTCCCACCTATTTATTATTTAACTCTTCCCCACTTTGGTAAATTTTCTCTGAATACATTCCTACCTTTTTATTTGATGTTTCTTCTTGAAAATGTCTCTCATAAAGCCTCAGATAGACAAGTTCCTATTTGCTGACAGCTAGCCCTGCATGCAAAGCTATCTCCGTAGAGGATTTCTTGACAATACACCAAAATAATCCTCAGGGTCACCTTCACTTTTCTCTCTTACAGGATCCCTATTCCCTTTCTCACACGCATCCTTCTTACTTGCTCCCACATGTAGGGGAGCACATCCTCACATAGCTTCCTACCTAAGGTGTATAGTAGTAAAGTTTTTTAATCCTTGATGATCTAACAATGTTTGAGGGTGTTCTACAGGGCACTATGTTAGTACAAGAACTGGATTTGATCAAAGCCCATTCTCTGGCACTGTATTCACCTTCGCTGTGATCTCAGGACTAAGACACAGATCTCTCTGGGCCTTAGTTTCTCTTCATGACCTGGTTAGTAATCTAACTGTGCCTGCTTGTAGCTATGACCAGGAAGGTACATAGAAACATATTGTATGGTGAAAATCTGTACAAATAGCATGTGAGCCAGGGCCAGCCAACTCCTGCTGGTTCACAAGAGCCTATTGTTGAGCCACTGGTGTCTTGAATTAGGTCACAGTTGAAGGACTTATACCACAGAAATTGATAGATGCTCCAGGGACTTTTTGTGTTTGTTTCAAGAGGATTATGAGCACACTACTTACAAATGAAAGTGATTACTATAACTTTTCATGCGTTCTCCTTAGTGCTCCCAGGGCTTGCGTGTAGCTCAAGTGTAACACTATTTTCAAGAGGTCATGCACTCCTTGAGACAAGAATCTGTTGTCCGTGGAGTTGCCTCTCCCGTGCCCCTGTTTCCCCTGTATCGAACACATGGCCTGGCACTTAGTAGATACTCAATTCCAAATTTGTTGTAATGAGTGACCAAAAAAAACTGTTCATTCTTATGATTATGGGGACAATCATAAGAGGGAATTAAGGAAAGGTAAGGTTTAGGAAAGACACCATGAGACACACTTTTGAGAGGAGTGCCCTGTTAGGTATATTAGATTTAACTAGTTTCTAGGAGGCCAGTGCCATCCTATGTGTGCAGCAGTTATAGTATATAATCCCCATAACAACTTATAAAATGAGTTTTATTAACCCCATTTCACAGACGAGGAAAAGAAGGCAGCTAGAGTTTCATAACGTGCTCTCTGTCGCACAGACTGAAGTTCACATGTAATGAATGCCTCTGTGCTTAAGCACATTCCTACACTGGGGAGTAGCAAACCACAATATCTGTGGGCATGTAGCTAAAATTAATAATAATCATTGGGTGGAATAGATCCACTTAAAATATGAAGAAGGAGTGAAAACTGGAGCAAACTCAACAGGCTAGATGCCATCCAAGGGAGATAGCTTTATGACAGGAGGAAATGTGGTCTACCGAGACCGGAACTCTGGGTTATTTTAAGAGAAACTGGGAATCTGGAATGTTATCTCCTGAGCTTCAACTGTTGGTAACCAGTCTTAATTAAAGGCAAAACCATTGGAGATAAAGCACCTTGAAATGGGACATCAATGTGCAAACTTCGCCAGCGTACCTCCCTTTAAAACAAGATTTGAGCAGCCAGCAGGCACTCGGGGAGGGGTGGCAGCACGAGGGTGTAAACAAGGGTCATTTGAGGAAGGAAGGGGTGAAATGAAAGGCAAATTCAGTCCACTTCACAGCTTTGCACAGTGTGCAGACACAGAGCCCAAAGGTCTAGCTATCACGTTGCAGCGTGAGCACCGGGAGCCGCGAGGAGGGTAGCTTAGGGCTCCGGCCCCGCTGCTGGCGCATATTCCATCTTCTCCAGGCATCCCAGGGAGGACACATTCCTCGTAGTCGAGAGGCAGAGCTGTTGGTTTAAAAGATTCTTAGAATAGTCCACTGGACACCCTAGTGGGTTTTTCTGGCCTTAAAAACAATATATCTCAGCCATGCCTTGGGTGGGGAGATCTCCATAGAAGTGAGTGGGAAAAGTCTCCTGACTTTAGGCTCCTAAGTAGGGTTTCCTAGGGACTGACATGGCCCTTTCTGTCCCTCAACCATTAATTTTTTTCTTTTACAGGGAATAGTACTGATCACAATACTAAGTCACAAGCTAATTTCTTGCCCTTATCCATAAGTTTTAGCCACTGTAGAAAGTTGGAAGATTGACTCACATCATCTAGTGAATTTATGGGTCTATTTTCACTGAAGTTTTGAAATAGTCGCAAAGTTACTTATATTTACCTCTTGAAAATGTAAATAGCTAAACAATGAGCTCATTCTTCCTTGCATACAAATGATTCCCTGAGGTTAATCAGGGAATTTGTATTAGGGATCCATGAAAGAGGAGGAGGACACAAAGAAAAGGTTTGCGAGTCCCAGAATGAGATAATCAGGGGCTCCTTACTCGGAGAGGTGCTATGAATTGTGAGAGGAAAAAGAAAGCCTAAATGAAGGGCCCATCACTGACACCCCTCTGGACAAGCTGATGGCCTGTGTGTTCTGAAAGAGCATCTCTGATAGCCTTTCCTCTTGAATACCCAAAGCTGTCTGAGACCCTGTGGCTGTGCACTGGCCAACTGGACACAAAGCAAGAGTGAGCTCGCTCCTAGGGAGGATGTGAAAAGTCCTGACTTCTTAGTACATGTTCCACGTGACTTGGTCCTGACTGTGACTTAGTCCATGCTCATGGGAACTGCTCCTCAGGAGGTGATAAATAGAAACAGCACTTCACAGAGCAATGCTCTTGTTTCCCAGCTGCACAAGGGTCTTCAGAGATGGGGCCCTGGGGCTGCAACCCTAATTTCTTTTTAACACTCGCAACCCAACAGAGCTTGCAGATAAAGACCCCGGAGAATGAGTGCTACTTTCTCAATGAAGAGAGAACGGGAAGGAAGGAAGGAAGGAAGGAAGGAAGGAAGGAAGGAAGGAAGGAAGGAAGGAAGGAAGGAAGGAAAGAAAAGAAAAGAAAAGAAAAGAAAAGAAAAGAAAAGAAAAGAAAAGAAAAGAAAAGAAAAGAAAAGAAAAAAGAAAAGAGAAAGAAAAGTCATCAGAGAACATATAGAATACAACATAATAAAATACATTCTGCTACACATTTATTCCCTCCACTGAGGGCATCTAGCGTAAAAGTAGTCCACGCATGCACAGGATCTCTTTGGATAATTCCCCCCCATGGTCCCTGCGTCAGCCATTGAGAGTTGCAGCCAGCCAAACCATGATCCCGGCCCTAGTGCCTATGTCCCACCTCCGCTCGGCTGACCCACAGCCACAGCAGCACAGATCTGATTTATGGATTCCTTTGCTCTTGGCTTCAGCCGCATCCTCTAACTTCACCCTTACACCAATCTAATAAGAACAAGGGTGTTTTTATTTTTACAGATGAAGAAAGCAAGGCTGAGAAATTAAGGGAGTACCCTGCCCAAGGCTCTAGGGTCAGAAGGCAAATCCAAGCTAGCTTGGACACTATTGCATTCCTCACCGCCTTTTGCCAGATTATCTGCCCTGCTTTTTGGGGGTGGAGTCTTTTTGGGACAGGGTCTGACTACGTAGTCCAGGCTGGCCTTGGACTCAAGGCGACCCTCCTGCCTCAGCCTCCCAGGTGCTGGGATTACAGGTGCGTGCCACCATGCCTGGCTGCCTCCCCTTCCTATAGGCACCTCTAGTTCACTGTCAAATGTGCTCTTTTCTTAACACTCAGCCACACTCTCTCTAACCTCCTCTTTACTTCTTGTTTACTCACCTGGTAAAAATTCCTCTTCCCATTTTTTTCCATTCATTTCTACCCTGCTTGTTCTACATGTAAAGAGATAATAAATTTTTAAAAAACTAGTGTCTATCAAAGGAAATAAAAGTTGTGCTTTTGCAAATGAAAAACAGACATAATAAACATCAACACTATTCAAATGTTAGGAGGCGCCCACAGTTCCACCCCAGAAAGTCCACAGGAATGTGCATCTACTTTTTCTTCCTTCTCTGTTGAAGTAGTTTTTCCTCAATTGTCAGCAATCAAAATGAGCTTTTATTAACAACTTTTATTGAATTAAAGTTTTTGCTTGGGTCACTTTTTATTTCAAAATTGCAACATTTCAGATATATCACAAGTTAAAAAGAGCTTTGCAGGCTGGCCTAGAAAACCAAGCACCACACATGAGTTGATAATTCAGGAAAATTAGTTTTCAAAACCTCCATTTGTAGTTGCTGGCAGTTTGCATAGTTTGTGGAAATGTATAATATGGAAGTGTTTGTGTGTATAATATCTCCAGTCACTCGATGCAAGCTCAGTTCAGTCAGGATAGCAGGTTCTGAGACCCTGAGCAGTTATACACCAAAGGGTTGTCACTAATCTTTCTTCCTTAAAGTTAATCATCTACATGTGTTCCTTTAAAAAATTTTAGTCAACTGTCCCTCAGGCAAAGGACTTCTATCTAGAACATATAAAGAACTGAAAAACAATCAGACCCCCAAAATACAAAGACCCAATCCAAAAGTGGGCATTGGAAATAAATACACACTTCTCAGATGGAGAAAAACAAATGGCAAATAAATATATGAAAAAATATTCAGCATCATTTGTTGTTAAAGAAATGCACACTAAAACAACACTGGGAATCCCTATTATCCCAGAAAGAGTGGCTGCCATCAAGTGATCAACCAAGAACAAATGCCAGGGGGCTGTGGGGAAAAAGGAAGCCTTCTCCACTGTTGGTGGGAGTGTAGACTGCTACAGCCTCTGTGTATATCAGTGTGGAGATTGTTCAAAAGGCAGCTAGAGATCCCATTTGACCCAGCTAATCCCCTTCTGGGTATTTTCTCAGAAGAATTAAAGACATCATATGACAGTGATACATATTCAGCCATGTTTATTCCAGCACAATTTGTCACAGCTAAATCTTGGAAATAACCCAGATGCTCATCAATCAAGGAGCAGATAAAAAGATATGGTATTTTTATATAATGGAGTACTACTCAGCTGTAAAGAAGGATAAACTCGAGGCTTTTATACGTAAAAGGATGCAACTGGAAACCATACTGATAATGAAAGGAACCAGACTTGCCTGTGTAAGTCTCATATTGTCTCCCTAATGTAAGAACTGAAAAAATAAATAAAATCCAAAAGGTACAATAGGTATTGTGAAAGGAAAAGAAGCTGCACTCAAAAGGAAAGAACAACTGGGATGGCGGAAAAGAGAAAAGGAGGGAGGGAAAGGAAAGATAGGTAGGTAGATAGATAGGTAGATAAGATAATTGTACTACTAATTTCTCTTAGTTTGTTGAAAGGAACAGTTAGTGCTTACACTGTTTGATCAGTTGTGCATGCCTGTATCCAGTCATCTGAGCCAATACTTTGAAGATAACAATATTCAATATACTAACCATGTTAAGTTCCTATCATCTTGTTTTTGACATTATGTGTCATTTTTATTATTTTTTCTCTATTTAAAATAAAAAATGTATTCTCTTATGTCCTTTTTAATTGCCTAACTGCTTGATCAAAATTGCACAGGTCTTGTTCCTGCCCTTTTCATCCTGTTCTTCCTCACTCCTGTCCCACCATCAGTGACCAGCTTGCTGACAGCACAAAGGGGAGTGTGTGGCATCAGAGGCCACAGAGCTGACTGCCGTGATTTCATCTCACTTAGTGCTCTGATTCTTACTTCTTAGTTTGGTGTCAGGAAAACATACGTTGGTGTCTTTAGAAACTGCATTTTGTCATAAATATATTTTTACAAACATCTCCCTTATTTAGGATTGCAGTGTCCCTTTTGAGCACCTTCTGAGTTCAATGCTTGGTATTTGCTCAAAAAGGAAGACATGGAGGAGAGAGGAATGAATGAGGGCAGGAATAGAGAAAGGCCGTTGCAAAAAGAGTGTTAGTGGTTATTCTGCATTAATGGGGAGCCATTGTTGTTCAAATAACAGAGGGGGTGATACCTGGCTTTGCAAATATTGGAAGGCCAATAGACATTTGCCACTGTTATCCCTCAGTGAATCTGGGCTGAGTAGTTGCGGGAGGTGGTGGCAGTGGCTCCATCTGAATGTGTATTGCTGGCAAAGGCAGGAGAGTTCACTGACCAATGCGGGGGTGGGGAGGATGACCCCCTTTTGTCATGCGCACCTACCACACTGGATCGGTTTGCATCATTGCACAGTAGTTAGAGAACTTCTGTCTTCTCTGTCCTCTCCCCATTCTTACTCTAAAGGTAAGAAACGTAGTCCTCAGAAAATCTCTCTAATTATCCAGAATCTTCGTGAGGAGTCTGAGCCGAAATTGTTTCTGACTGTAATATTTGGCATAACTACGTATTGCATGGTTTAATGCTATCTAATTTGTTAAACATGGGCATTTCATGATCACCCTTTGAAAAACTGAGAACTTATTCTCCCCATTTCCTTTCATAGCTTATTCTTCCTCCCAAACAATTGCCAACATCTAACATGGTCTATATTTTACTGATATATCTTGGTTATTATTTATCTCCCTGCACTAGAATGCAAGCAGCAATTTCTGTTTGTTCACCACTGCATCTCTAAAGCACGCCCAGTATGTGGCCAGCACTCACACACGTTAGCTTACTGCATGCATGTATAGAAGAAAAAGGAAAGAGGGAGAAAAGGTGGGAAGAGACAGAGAATTCAAACTCCAGCTTCCGAAGTCTTATGATATCCACACACAAGTGTAAGAACAAAAGGACAAAAGTTAAAAGCCATGAAGTTAAATTCAATGAAAGACTTTAGTTTTTAAAACCTAAATTCAACTTTTATGTATTCATTTCCCACAAATGATGCGAGGCACATTTTTTTAAAAAATTCCTCCACTTTCCACAGAATGGAAGATAAAAAGCTATGGTAGGAGTCAGAGAACTGAGGCCATAAATTTTTTTCTAAATGAGTTTTGAGCAAATAAATATAATGACACCATTCTTCCAAATCACGCTGAAGTGTATCAGAAGCCTCTAGTGATTTATAACTCTGAAGTCCCTTCTAGAAGAAACTGTGCTTCATGCTTATGTCTGAATTGAAGAAGTTTGAGGGCACAGGAAAGGACTCACAAAGCTAAACTTTCCAACCCTTGATCTCCATTAACCCAAATGCATCATGGCCAGCAGGCATGGAGGTGATTTTCTGTTATAGATTTGGACCACTATCTACTGCAGTTCTTGCTAGATTTGAACAGGGGTATGAAGATCCATCCTCAGAAAAAATAAGTCAGTATTTCCAATGAGACCACCTAGTGATTTATAGTTGATTGATTGTGTCAACTTAAGTAATGTGCAGCTAAATTGGCTCAGCATATTTCTGGGTATGGAAGGCCCACCGTAGGGAGGATTATCACCAGAGTGCTACAAAAGGGGATTGAAGGAGGAAGGACTGCTTGTCTTCCTCAGAGGAGCTCCAGCCTTTGCTCTCACCTTGGATGCTATCTCCTGGCTTCCAGGGCGGATTCCGGCATCCGGCATCCATCCCTCAGCCTTCCATCGCAGACTCTTCGGCCTCCTAGTACAACCTTGCATAGCACATTACCTGGAGCTCCAGGCCTTCAGCTGGATCCCTCAGATCCCCAGTTCGCAGACAGACCTTTTGCACTGTTCTGCACCAGACTCTGCAGGTGGCCGCTGTAAGCCATTCTTATAAATTCTTGCATATTTGTATAGCGTATATTATATCTGATCTTCTAGTAAGCACTGGCTGATATACACATGTGATACATATATTTCAACTTGCAGTTCACAATGTTTGTTTTAGGTAGTTCACATTTCCACAGAGGTCAAAAGAGCTTCCCTCGCCAGGCAGGAGGCAAATCTTCTAAGCTCTTGAGTCTTCTCATGTTCTCTGTATGGAGTATTTTTATTTGCCATCCCAGATCTGTTCTCCTCCCTTGTCCCTCTCCCCACCTTCTCTCCTTCTCTGAGCCTGAGAAGCTGATCCCATTGGCCTGCAGCACGGATTGCCTGGCCTCTAGCTTCTTATTTGGCTCATAAATGGAAGGTACTGGTAGGAGAAAAGGAGAGTGGAAACTAAGCCTTGGGTGTTTACTGCTTTCCTCTTGCCTTGGAAGGACATCCTCATGGAGAAGGAAGCTTCCAAATGGAGTGCTGTTTACTAATATCTCATCTTCACAAGCCTAACTAGTTTCACTCCTAAAAGATAGGCACAGGATGAAGCCCAACTACATACTAGTGGGCACTGGGAAAAATTGATGATCTGGGAGGAGCCATCATTTGGTTCTCTTCAAATTCATGGGTATAAACCTGCCCCAAAGAAGATGTCCAGGAGGAAACTTCTCCTGATTTTCATTCTTTTGTTCCTCCATCTACCGGAAAAGCCCAAGTTATATTCTTCTCTTGATGATGCATGAACTGGAGTAAGACAATTTAATCTCCCTCTGAGGAATCTAAAGGCCCTTAGGATCCTACAGTAGCAACTGTCAAACTGCGTAAACCAGGTGTAAGAAGCACAGCACTGTGCTACAACAAAATTAATCACAGCAGTGAAGGAAACAATTGAACATGTTCCAGCCTGACATGGATTTTATTCCTTCCTTATTTAAATGTCAGGTTGGTGTACGGGAGAGGATTACTCTAACCCAAGGCTGTTCACATGACAGTTGAAAAATACTAAGGCCTTTCGCTCTGACCTTTGATTGTTTAACAGGTTTGAGTATAGTTAAGTTGAATAGAATTTGCTCTTCAAAACATGATTTTTCCCCTTTGAATAACAGAAACCAAGTTCAGTTTGCTCAATTTAGGTTATGAAAATGCCAAAGGCATGATGCTGTGAAAAGAAGAAGCTGCCCGCGTGGACCCCTCCCTTTTCTTGGGGCGAGTCCTTGGACTTCCCTCACCAGCCACAGAAAGTTAAAGATAAAATCCCATGTGGAACAGTTTGCTCTCTTCGAGGGAGTGAAATGAGAATACCAATGGGAAAGAGCAAAGCTTTGGCCGGGGGGGAGCCGTGTGAGGGTCAGAGTTGAGACAAGCTGTTCATATAGATATAAAACATATAGCTTGCAGTGTTTTGGGCTGATTTCCCAGAGACATAGATTCTCCAAATTTCTAGCTCATCTACCCAGAGCTATAAGTCATTTAATATTGCCTAAGACACTGTGGGTGCTGCCAATATACCCTTCCCTTCAGAAAGCATTGTTTTCCTCTGAATGTTTTTCTGCTGGCTTATTTGAGGCAAAAACTTTAAAAACATACCTAGTACTTTGCTCTAGGTGTCACCATACCTGGACCACTTCTCATTCCATACCTCACAACCTTCCACTCATCCTTTGATTCACTCATCCTTTAAGGATTACATTTGTTCTAGATCCTAAGCTTAGAGGGCTGAGGCAAATGGGCGAGATCAACAAATCATTGCAAAACCCTAATCCAAGATGGTTACTGCTAAGAGAACTGGGACAAAGTGCTTTTGGAATTTTTCAACAATCTTGTCCTAAACTAAACTAGGGATTTGACGGCTTTAACTTCTCAGCCTCATTACTATACCCAAATAGAAATCTTCTGTGACCCATATTTTCCAGAGGAGACCTTTTTGTGTGTGTGATACTGGGAATTGAACTCACAACCTTGTGCTTCCCAGATAGGAGCTGTGCCGATGAACTGTATCTCCAGACCTTATTCCCTATCTTTTCTAATGGATGGGCCCAGGGAGTGTTCCACATAATGCTATTAATTCTTTATTATCTTATAGTTGTACCTTAGACCCTGTCTCTGAAAGATCATTTGGAAACTTCTCCAAAACACCAAACCACGTCCAAGAGTAATTATCAGGCACTTAAGCATGTGTGCCGTGGAATTCATTTAAGAGGAAGAGGCTTTCTTCTTAGAGATTCTTGTGCAGAATCCTGAAGGTATAACCCCAGTCACTGGCCTCCTAAACAGAAGGTTCTTGAAAAACAGGAAAGAGTGGCAGCTAAATGTTCTTTCACTTAAACCATCTGAAAACATAAACACAGGAATTTCACTTCCTTATCAATTTATCTCCAGTGCCTCTGATGGGTAAAAGAAGGGCACTCACATTTTGGATTTGGATGGGTAGCAAGGCATTATTTGGAATATCAAGAAGAAAGAAAAGTAGCACTGGTTCTTTAGAACAATTATGGAGAAACTGCCAACAGGGCTGGCAATTCTTTATAAATAGTTGACTTCAGAGTACCCAGAGATTAAGGGAGATTAAGGCAGGAGAAACGGCCTCATAAGCTTTCACCTCGATGACATAAACTACTGTTGCTTCTCAAACAAAGTCACTCGAAGCTTTTTTTTTTTTGCGGTACTGGGGATCGAACTCAGGACCCTGCGCTTGCTAGGCAAGCGCTTATTCCACTGAGCTATATCCCCAGCCCCAGCCCACTCGAAGCTTTTGGTAATTCCATCTTCCCACTTCTATCTGTAAAAGCCCTCAGGCAGCTAAATATCCCTGCCTCTCTAAAGGAACACGAACCCTGCTGAACCAGGAAGAGTGAGAGAAAACAGATGCTTATCTGCATGACCAGAGGAATCAGCTGCTTTCTGGTCTGGACCAGAGCTGACAACCAGGCCAGGCAGCAGAAGATGCTGTCTGGCAGGAGGCCTTGGTGCAGCCCTCTGTGGAGGCCCAGTGCCTTGAAAGAATTCATTCAGTCCACATGGGTGAGCAATTTCCTCCCAAGTGGCTACTCACCAACGGCAGCCCCAATTACAGAGGAGATGGATGGGTCTGCCTGAGGTGCTGAATTCATTTTTTTTTCCTTAAAAAAATCCTCATGCAAGAAACTCTGATATAAGTAATAAAATTTCTTTAAATGGGCTTTAAAAGGAAACAAAGAAAAAAGCCACAAGAAATATTGCAGAAAAGGACTCAGGAAGCATTAGCTTCCACATTTTCCTTCTACACACGCATGTACACACACACACACACACACACACACACACACACACACACACTCCAGAAGGGCAATTTTTCTCAGGCAAGAGTTGCAGGCACTTTCTTACCAGAGTAGGGAAAGCTATAAGCTCTGCCTAGGGCCTCCCCAGCCTGAGCGTGCGTTCTCTCTCTTCCGGGCCACACTCCTCTAGCTGGGTCTAAGGTGAAGAAGATGAGGTTCACTCTATCCAATGCTATCTAGCTTAACTTTTAGGTAAACTGATTGGAATTCCAAGGCCTTAGAATTTCATTGACCAGAATCTTCTTCTACAGCCAACTAAATAATTTATGGGGATTGGAACAAGATGAAAGTGTAGCTCCCTGTCCAAAAAAACAGGAAATTGTTTTCTCCTGTGTTCTTTTCTGGACTGTCAAGGTGCTGGTTTTGGTTGAGTTGTTTTGCTTTATTTTTGTTATTTAATATTGCACTTCCCTGGCTTCTCAACAGGAAACATCAGAGCAAATGGAAACCTCAGAGGTGCTCTGGTCCTCACCTAGCCATGTGGGGGAACATACACTGGACCGCAAACCTCCCTCCACCCATTCCCACTCCCCCCGCCTAGCGCTGAGGACAGCAGCAGTAACTGGAAGGTCTCAGTGCAGTGAAGCTGACCTCTGGCTTCCGTAGGAATTCAGGGATAGTGTGTTCTTTCCACAATGCCTCAGTTTGGCAATAAGTAAGAGGGAGTTGTGGCAGCTCTGTACACCCTCTGCCTGTCCATTGTGTAATAACTGCAGTTATTGCCAAAGCAAAAACACAGCAGAAAGTTGTGGTGAAGTTTCTCACTTCATGGCAGCCAGAAAGCAGAAAGGAAAAGAATGAGCTGGACCGGAAGAGGGTGGAGACAGGGAACACCGGAGACAGAACCCACCTTCTAAGAGCCCATTCAGCTAACTGATCACTCAGAGGTCTCTGATGCACTTTCCCAAACACAGTCTCTGAACATGTGAGACTTTGGAGGAATATTTTACATCTAAACCACAACAAATGCACTACAGATTAGTAGCTTACAAATACAAAATTGCTAATAAAAGTCAAAATTAAGCATTAGTATATTCAAATTTTTGAGCTAAATACAATGTACTTCCTTTTGTCATGAACCAGAGTTGAAATTAATAATAAACACACAAGGTATGCAGTTAAAATTTAATTTTTCCAAATAGTAATGAAATTACTTCTATTGAGTAAACTTTTTATGTCATCTTATAATGAAAGCTGAAAAGAACCTTTGTTTCTATTGATAAAATATGTTTTCCATTTTCATTCTCTTTATTTCAAAGAGAAAATAACAAAAAATAACCAAAATGAAGACAAAAACTACACAAAACTATAAAAATGATACAGAATTTTGAGACAAGGTGATAGGAAATCAAAAATGGCTGTTGTGTTCCTCATCGCCATCTGCAAAGTATTTGCTCGGATCACCAGACATAGGCATGCAAGATTGATCAAACAATTAAACACTGTTACTTTCAATAAACCAATAGAAATTAGTAGTACAATTCTCTTAGCCATCTTGTGTGTGTGTGTGTGTATATATATAATATATACATTTCCTTCCTTCTTTTCTTCTTTCCCTCATCCCAGTTGTTCTTTCCTATTGAACAGTTTCTTTCCCTTTCATGATATCCATTGTACCCTTCAGTTCTATTTACTCTTTCAGTTTCTTACACTAGGGAGACAATACAATGTTTACACATGCAGATTTGATTTATTTCACTTATGAGAATGGTCTCTAGTTACATCCATTTACCTATAAAAGCCTAGAGTCTATCTTTCTTTATAGGTAAGTAATACTCCATTGTATAAAAATAGTACATTTTTCTTAATCACTCCTGCTTTAAACATGAGTGTAGATATATTGCTGTAGTATGATGTTTTTAATTCTTCTGGGAAAATATCCGGAAGGGGAATGGCTCAGTTAAATGGGATCTCTAATCCTAATTTTTTGAGGAATCTCCAGACTCATTTCCAAAGTGCTTGCACAAGTCTACATTGCCAGCAACAGTGGAGAAGGGTTCCTTTTACCCCACAGCCTCTCCAGCATTTGTTGTTGGTTAATTTCTTAATGGAAGCTATTCTTACTTGGGTGAGTTTGGCATCTCAGTGTTGTTTTAATTTGCAACTCTTGAAAGACCAATGATGTTAAACATTTTTTCATTTATTTATTTGCCATTTGTATTTCTTCATCTGAGAAGTGTGTATTCGTCTCAAATGCCCATTTTTGGATTTGGTCTTTGAATTTCAGGGGTCTGAGTTTTTTCAATTCTTTATATGTTCTAGACATAAGTCCTTTTCTGATGAACAGCTTGCTAAAATGTTTTCTCAATTTGTGGGTTGTCTTTTCACTCTATTGGTGATTTCTTTTGAAGTACTAAAACTTCTTAATAGGATGAATTGATTGTTTGAAGTGTTTCCCATGCACTTTGGGTCTTGTTCATGAACTCTCTGCCTAACCCTATGTCTTCATTTTGACCTACTTTCTCTTCCAGTAGATTTAGTGTTTTTGCTTTAATATTTAAATCTTTGATCCATTTTGACTTTAGTTTAGTGCATGGCGATAGACATGGGTCTAGTTTTAGTCTTTGGCATGTAGAGAGCCAGTTTTTCCAGCACCACTTATTAAAGAGGATATCTTCCTTTCAGTGAAAATGTTTGGCCTGTTTGTCAAAGATAAGGTGGCTGAGTGTGTTTGTAGTTGTGTCTGCATCTTCTAATTTGTTCCACTGGTCCTGAGGTGTATTTTTGCTGGTACCATGCTGATTTTGTTGCAGTAGCTTTGCAGTATAATTTCAAGTCAGGGATCATGATTCCTCCTGACTTGTCTGTGTTGCCCAGGATTGCCTTTGCTAGTCTATGTCTCTTCTCATTCAGGATAAATTTTAGGAGCATTTTTCTCTAGTTTTGTAAGGTATGCTAAGGGTATTTTTATCAATATTGCATTAAACTGTGTAACAATTTTTGAAGTATGGCCATTTTTACTATGTTGGTTCTTCCTATACATGAGTAAGGGATATCATTCCATTTTCTGATATTCTCTTCAATCTACTTTTTCAGATTACTGTATTTTTCAGTATATGAACCTTTTACTTCCTTTGTTAGACTGATTCCTAAGTATTTAATTTGGGGGGATGCTACTGTGAAGGGTGTGGTTTTCCTAATTTCTCTCTCAAAAAGTTTGTTACTTGTGTACAAGAATGCTGTTGATTTTTCAGTCAGTCAACCTGGATTTTTTTCCAGGTTTGCAACTTAATTTGGTTATTAACTCAGTCTTTTGGTGGAGGTTTGGGGTCTTCATGTAGAGTATCATGTCATCTGTGAATAATGATCATTTAACTACTTCCTTTCCTATCCTTATTCCTTTTATTTCTCTCTCTTGTCTAATTGCTCTGGCTAGTGTTTCCAGAACTATGTTGAAAAGGAGTGGTAATAGTGGATGTCCTTGTCTTATTCCTGATTTTAGAGTGAAAACTTTCAGATTTTCTCCACTTAGTATGATGTTGGCCATTGGTTTGTCATAGATGACTTTTATCAGATTGATAAAAATGCTTTTCTATATGTACCCTTGATAACAGATCTTGAAGAAATCATATAAGATGGTAAAGCATTTCAATGGCACAGCATGTGTAAAGAAATTCAGTTTAAAAGAACATTTGTTTTACATTAAATGTTTATTTGAAATCTAATGATTTTGTACATAAAGTTTGGTAATATAAAAAATTAATTTCAGATAGTGAATGATTTTTTTTGTGAATGATTTTTTATTATATGTATGTCCAAATATCACATGTGACATGCTTAACAGCTACTCACTGTTTATCTGAAATTCAAATTTAACTGGAAGTTCTATATTTTATCCAGTGACGCTGCTGGCTTACCATGTCTCAATAACTCTGAGTAACTGTCAGAATTATTGAAATGACAGCAGTGTGAGTTTTTGAGAACAATAGAAGAATAATTTTGAGTTGAAGCTGGCATAAGAAAAAAGGACAGACCCTGCTTTCACAGACAAAATCCCACTTCACAGCAGGCAAAATGAACACCATTCTAAGTGTCCCAGAGCGGAAACGCTGGCCCCATTGCACCAGCCTCCTTCTCCGAGATCCCATCAACTTTGATCAATAATGGCAGCATGAGGACCTTCTAACATTCAGCTTCTCACTTTCCAGTAGTGATATGTTACTAGTTTGTTTTGAAAGTAAAGTGAGGCTATGCACATAAGCATTTAATATAACTGTTCTCAGTCTCATGTTTTTGGACATATAAAATTAAAAAGTTGTATCATTTATTTTCAAGAACCAAGAATAAATGTTGTTAACCCAAGACACTTTCAGTGACCATATAAGCCAAGAAGGTTAATATTTAAACAGATTAAGATACAAATGAATAATTTGGGAGTGCACTTTGGGGGCAGAGGAAATCAAACTCAGGACCTTTTGCTTTGCCAGGAAGGCACTTGTACCACTGAGCTATATCCCCGACCCAAGAGTGTATTTCTTAAAGAATGATTTAAATTTTGGGGGCTGGGGATATAGCTCAGTGGAATAAGCGCTTGCCTAGCAAGCGCAGGGTCCTGAGTTGGATCCCCAGTACCGCAAAAAAAAAAAAAAAAAGATTTAAATTTTGAAATCAGCATCTATTCAGTCATGCGCAAGTAAAAATAGCGCTTTATGCCTGATACATGATTATTTTCATTATTTTTTATCTTTTTAAAATTAGCACATATTTGTCATACACATTGATCGCATTCATCACAGGGAATTAATTCCTGCGCCTGATATATCTTGATTCCACTTTTTTCCCACTCCCCTCTCCTCCCTTCAACCCCCTTCCCTCTCCCATTTACAAAAGCTTTGTTTCCATTTTTTTCCTTTTTATTCTTCTTTTCTTACTTTCCTTCTCTCTCCTGTCCCTTGTTCCCTTTCCCATTATTTCCATTATTATATGATGTCACCTTTTAAAAATGATATGGATATATGAAAAGCAAGTAATATTAAGGAAACTGAACAGCTAACAAAAACAATTAGATGGGGCTGGGGATATAGCTCAGTGGAATAAGCACTTGCCTAGCAAGCGCAGGGTCCTGAGTTCAATCCCCAGTACCGCAAAAAAAAAAAAAAAAAAAACAATTAGATGGAACAAAGATTATATCACAATAAGTAGTAGACTGTAATATGGGAGTAGAAAGGTAGATATGTGATAGCTATATAGTTTAATAATAAAACAATGGTTTTTAAAAAATATTTTCATTTACCAACATTTTTCAGATATTTTCTCAAGTTCCTTGGAAAAGAATTTTTGCCTTGTTTCCCTGTTTGTTTGGGGGAAAGGCGCTGAGTTGACTGTTTTTGTCCTCATTGCTCATTTGGTTTTGTTTCAGAAAGCAGAATACTTGAAATAAAATTATATTGCTAAAAATTACTCATCTTGCGAAATCTGTTCACATGGTGATTTTAAGATGTGTCATGTTGTGTACATGTATTCACACCATGACAACCCCAGGTGTGTCACATCTGAGTTGTTGTGTAGAGACCGTACCAATGGAAGCAATGGCCCAGGAGAGTACACAGAAAAGGTCATGGATTAGATTTGAAAGAGAAATTGATGATTAGATATGACAGAAAAGTTTCACATATGTCAAGCAAACCAGACAGATGCATCTTGTCAGGAGGATTCCCAAGCTGGAAAGAGTTGGCAGAGAGTCAGACTGGAAATCAAGTCAAATTAAATCACTTTCTTCCTCTTCCCTGTTAATGTATTGTCCAACTTCAAGAAAGAATGTTAAAAGTACACATCCCATCCCAAATTCCAGTGGATGTTTATAACATTTTCTGAGTGATATGCAGCTCAAGGTAATCGTGAAGTATCCCTGTCCCTATTCCTTAAGATGGGAGTTATACTCACTAGGCTAAAAATGTTCTCACAAAATGTGTTTCTACTGGCATCACTGATTTCCTAATGAATTACAGATTTTCTGATATATAAGCCCTTTATGAACTAATGATACTGACCTACCAAGTCCTGGGTTCTTTAGCTTTTCAAGTACTTCACAAAACAATCTTACAGTCTCACTCCAGAACACTGATGGTGAACCTATAGCACGTGTGCCTCACTGGCTATTTGTTATCATTGAAAACTCTAAAAGGTTTGCCATCACTGAAAAATGTAGCTATTGGTGCCTAACATTTGTTGTTGACTGTATGGGCCTCTAGAAAAATCTCCATTAACATCTCATTTCATTAGCACCTTGATGGAACAATCAGAAGATATGCATAGAGTATATATGTAGGCATTATCAAGAACAAGATGTACTGCTACCAAGTTCAAATTTTTGTTTCTGATTTTTGCAATCACATAAACAAATCACTGATACAATCTCCAAGACACTCAGGTTAAAGTCTTCACAAAGAATGTGGAATTGAATATGAAGTTCAAGGAAAGAGCTGACCCCGGCATGGTATGGTGAATCTACAGATTCAGAAGATGACTTCAGCTCCTTGTTCCTTCTCCCCACAACACATAGCTTTGCTTTTCTCTGACTTGGCTTCATTTCTGGGCTGCCTGCATCTACAGGGAAACCAATGTGTCTCCTGATGCTCCAACTTCACCTGGTGCTCAGATAGTCAAAAACAAGAAGAATCTCTCCATTATAGAGTTTAGGTTGCTGTCCTCCCTCCCAAGATTCTCAACATGGCACTCTAAGATCTCTGGACCAATCTCTATATTCAAAGAGTGAAGCATTTGGATTGATCAGCTTGGGTTAAGTGGCTATTAAATGGTACATGGGACAATATCCACTTAATTAACAGTCCCATCTAAAATATATGTAAAGGGGAAAAACATTTCCTGAAGTTATGTAAAGAAGCTAAGAATTAAGGAAGGGAAAGAGGAATGGAAGGAAGAAGGCTGGGAAAAAAGATAAAAAATGTCTATTATATAAGGGACTCAGAATTTATATGGAGTATTTAGTCTTTACTGCATGAACGGTACTGAAGACCCTTGGAAATCTAGAATTTAACATTGAATGTTTTACTATAAGAATTTCAGACAACATGGGAAGGGCAGCCATCATGGGAAGGGCCTGGGACTCAGCAACCAGCTTGCCCAGAGGAACCCAGGTGCCTGACCCATCCCCCTACACCATGTGAAGGACAGTCAGTGTAGGAAGCACCTAGGACTCAGCAACCAGCTTGACCAGAAGAACCCAGATGCCTGCCCCACCCCCCTACCTGGTGTGAAGCACCCAGGACAGGGCACCTGTTCCAGAGGAATCCAGGATAAATCCACTCAAACAAAGGGAAATACCTTACATTCAAACTCGTAATGTTAGATTTGTTCTGTTATATAACTACAGACTCTGCTCCTATAGTCTAAAGAAAAAAAATCAATAGTTACCATAGTTTGTCAATTTTTAAATTATGTTTCATGCTACCATTATTTTTTGTGTGTTTGTCTTTTTGAGACAGGGTCTCATTTTGCAGTTCAGGCTGGGCTTGAGCTCACTTTGTAGCCCAGACTGGCCTCAAACTTCCAAGGATCCTCCTGCCTCAGCCTCCTGAGTGCTGGGATTACAGACATGCGCCACCACGCCCAGCCATGCTATCATTATTCCTAATTGTACTGCTGTAGCTAGGATATCATATCTGTTGCAGTCAGTTGTGCTCCCTTGAGTAACAATATTACACGAGAGGGATAGAGCTCAGTGGCACAAGTGACTGCCTGGCAAGTGCAAGGTCCTCAGTTTGATTACCAGTACTAAAATAAAAATCTATATTGGGAAGCTGTCTTGGTTACTGTTCTCTTGTTGCTGAGACAAAATACCCAACATCCACAATGAAGGAAGGAAAGGTGTATTTAGCTTACAGTTTGTGGAGGTCTCAGTCCACACTTCGCTGCTTCAAAGGCAGAGTGGCACATGGCAGAGGGCAAACTTCATGGCAGCAGAGCACAGCAAAACCAACCAGCAAAAAGGAGGAATGGCTGCAAGCAGCCTCTTTCCTTCCCTTACATTGTTAACAGGCTACCCCCAGCCAGGGGGCATGTAGCTCTCGCACAGTCTCCATGCCCTCCTCTTCCACAGGCTCAGGATATATACAAAGTAAGCATCCCAGCTCCCTTCTGAGTCACATAGTTAACCTTTTAAACTTCCCAAATTAACACAATAAACAACATCCCAGAAGGATAAGGGCATGTCCTTTTCACCCCAAGATTTACAACTGCTGAGTTACTTAGCCAAACCTCTAGACTCCCCAAGTTGATACAGTGTATCAACCGTAACAGAAGCCCTGGGCTAATAACCTCACCATAGTGCTACAGTTAAAGACAAGACAGAGCCAAACAAAAACCAACACTCCTCTCTTAATTAATTGGGAAGGCAGGATCTTGTGACAGACAGAAACCAAGAATCTGACACACAGAAGATATCCCCGAAGAAGAGACTTTTCCTAACTTTTCTAGAGAGGCCTTCATAGTAGTGATATACCTAACTTCTGCCAAAACTCACAAGGATCATCACAGAAATCAAAATAAAAAAATTTTTGAGGTAGGAAATGTCAAGATGAAGGAGCAAAATGCTATCTCACACCTCCAGCCCACACAGAACAAGTCCAGGAGACATAGACATAGAAGAAATTGGAAGTCACACAACTGAAATTTCTGAAATGGTAGCAACTAAAGAAACAACTTCAGGAGGCTATGGAGGAAATCAGATCAGGAATAATCTCAGGTAAAAAAAGAAATGATAAACATAATGAAAATATTGCTGAGCATATCTAAAGAAGACGTAGATAAAAATACAGTAGCATACAAAAATGATGGAAAACTTGAATGAACAATGTAGGAAAGAATTAGAATGCATGAAACAGATTGAAAGAGATATCCAGGAAATTAAAAATTCAATTGAAACCTGACAAAACCACTTGAATGAAATGGAAGACAGACTTTCAGACCTTAAAGACATCATTACAGCTAGCAACCATAAAAGGAAAAATCTCTTAAAAATAGCAAGGAACCAATAAGTATCAATTCAACAGCTGCAAGATGATATAAAGAAAAACAATGTAAGACTGAGAGGTGTCAACGAAAAAGCAGGCATCAACACAAATGACACAGAAAGACTATTTGCAGAAGAAATAGCAGGAAATTCCCCAAGCATATAAAAAGAATCTGACATACAGTAAGTGAAGCATATAAAACTCCAATTAGCCATAACCAAAAAAATTCTATACCCAGACATATTATAATCAAGATCTCAGAAATTCAGCAAAAGAATAGACTACTAAAAGCTGTTAGAGAAAACAAACAGGTCACCTATAAAGGAAAGCCGATCAGGATCATGCGAGATTTCTCAACACAAGCCATCAAGTTAAGAAGAGCTCAGAGTGAGGTATTTCAGGTCCTGAAAGAAAACAACTTCCGACCCAGATTAACATGCCCAGCAGGACTATCTTTCAAAATTAATGGAGAAATAAGATACTTCCACAACAAAAAACAACTGAAGAAATTCATGACCATCAAATCAACCCTACAAAGACTACTGAAAGATATTCTTGAAAGAGATAAAAATGACCACAATTCTAAGAACAACAACAAAAGGAAACCACCAAGCAGGGCAAGCAATTAAAGAGAGGGGAAAAAGTAAGGAACCAATAGCAGGAAAATGACATAACAAAGATAAGCTAATACATATCAATAATAACTATTAATGCAAATGGCTCAATTCACCAATCAAAAGAAACAGACTGGCATAGTGGATCAAGAAATACAATCCAACATTATCCTGTGTACAAGAAACACATTTATGGGCTGGGGATATAGCTCAGTGGCACAAGCACCTGCCTGGCAAGAACAAGGTCCTGAGTTCGATCCCCAGTATTGCCAAAAAAAAAAAAAAAGAAAAAAGAAACACATTTAACTCAAAAGGAAATTCATAGACTGAAAATCAAAACATGGAAAACAATACTCCATGTTATAGAAGCTCAGACAAAAAGCAAGGGTATCTATTTTATTCACAGATAATATAACTTCAAGAATGATCAAAAGAAATAAAGAAGGTCACTACATACTTGTTACAGGAAAACTTCAACAGAAAGAGATAACAATCATAAATATGTATGCACCAAATATAGGAGCACCCAACTATATAAGATAAATACTAAGAGACATGAAAGATCAAATAACCAATACCACAATTGTAACAGGGGAACTTAACACACCATTGACACAAAAACATAGATAAACTAAACAAAACTCAGCAAAGAAATAACAGAACTTACACAAACTTGTGAACAAATAGACGTAGTGGACTGTTAGAGTGTTCCGCCCAACAATACCAGAATACACATTCTTCTCAGCTGTGCATGGAATATTCTCTAAAATAGACCCTATACTAGCCCATTGAACATGCTTAAATAAATGCAAAGGAACTGAAATTATCCCATACATATGACCTGACCATACTGCAATCAATTTGGAAATTAATGACAAAAGAAACCACAAAAACAACACAATCACATGGAAATACTTAACACCCTGAACAACCAAAGGGTCACATATGAAATCAAAGAAGAAATTAAACAATATGTACAATCAATCAAAAATGCAAATGCAACTTAAAAGAATCTATGGAATGCAGTAAAAGCGGTCCTCAGCGGAAAATTTATAGTAGTGAACTTTCACATCAGGAAAACAGAATGAGAATGAATAAATAACCTAGTGCAGCACCTCAAGCTTCTAGAAAAATAAGAGCAAGGCAAGCTCAAGACCCAAAGAAGGGAGGAAATTATACAGATTAGAGCAGAAATTAATGCAATTGAGATTAAGAAAACAATACAAAGAATCAAAGAGTTAGTTCTTAGAAAGAATAGATAAAATTGATACACCCTTAGAGAAACTTATCAAAACAAAAGGAAATAAAAAATCTCAAATTCATGCAATAAGGAATAAAAAGGGTAAAATCATTACAGATCCTGTGGAAATTTAGAACATCATCAATGCCTACTTTGAAACTCTTTACTCTCATAGGACAGAAAACAGAAGAAATAGACAAGTTCCTAGATATGTATGAATTACCAAAACTAAATAAAAAAGTTATAAAAATTTTGAATAACCCAATATCAGTTGATGAAATTGAAAACATAATGTAAAACTTGCCAACAAAGAAAATCCCAGGTGCTGATGGATTCTACAAGAAATTTAGAGAAGATTTAATGCCAATACTCTGCAAACTCTTCAGTGAAATTGAAAGGGAAGCAATTCTCCCAACCTAACTTCTGGAGGCAAGTATTACCCTGATTCCAAAACCAGAAAAAGACCCAACCAAAAGAGAGAACCACAGGCCAATCCTTCTAATGAACATAGATGCAAAAATCCTCGACAAAATACTAGCAAACAAAATGCAGCAAATTATCAAGAGGATTATATATCATAACCAAGTGGTATTCATCCCAGAAATGCAGGAATGATTCAATATATATAAATCAATAAATGTAATAGACCATATCAATAGAGCCAAAGACAAAAATCATATGATCATCTAAATACATGCAGAAAAAGCTTTGACAAAGTCCAACACTCATTCATGATAAAAACCCTAAAGAAAAGTGGAATAAATGTTCTTTACCTCAATCTGATAAAGATCATCTTTATCAAACCAATAGTCAACATCATAATAAACAAATAAAAACTGAAAGCTTTCCTCTAAAATCAGAAACAAGACAAGGATATCCACTATAAGCACCCCTGACCAACAAAGGCAAGGTATCACAATCCCTGACTTGAAATTATACTACAAAGCTTCTGTGATACAATCAGCATGGTACTAGCAAAAAAAAACTGATTTGAGGATCTGTGGAACAGATTATAAGATACAGACACAGCTACAAACTCACTTATCCATCTTATCTTTGAAAAAGGATCCAGATATGTTAACTGGAAGAAAGATAGCCTTCCAGTTAAAACAAATAGTGCTGGAAAAACTGACTCTCTACATGCCAAAGACTAAAACTAGACCCATGTCTATCACCATGTACTAAAAAAAAACAAAAAGAAAGCTTCATATCACCATGCACTAAAGTCAAAATGGATCAAAGATCTAAACATTAAAGCAGAAATACTAAATCTGCTGGAAGAGAAAATAAGAAATCTTGAAGACATGAGAGTAGGCACAGAGTTCATGAAGAAAAACCAAGCTACAAGAGAAATACTTCAAAGAATCAACATTGGGATGTCAGCTTATTGAAAAGTTTCTGCACATCAAAAGCAATTACCAATAGAGTAAAAATGAAACTCACAAATTAGGAAAAAAAATTTAGCCAACTGTCCTACAGACAAAAGACTACTATCTAGAACATATAAAGAATTTTGAAAAAATCAGACTCCCCCAAATTCAAAGACCCAATCCAAAAATGGACAATTGAGATGAATACACACTTCTCAGATGAAATGTAAATGGCAAATAGATATATGAAAAAATATTCAACATCATTGGTCATTCAAGAAATGCAAATTTTAAAATCCCTGAGATTCCACCTCACCCCAGAAAGAATGGCTATCATCAAGAAAAACTCTTGGCAGGGCTGTGGGGAAAAAGGAACCCTTCTCCACTGTTGGTGGGAGTCTAGGCTGGTATAATCATTGTGGAAATCAGTGTGGAGATTCCTCAAAAATCTAAGATTAGAGATCCCATTTTAGCCAGCTATTCATCTTCTGGGTTTTTTCCCAGAAAAAAGGAAAACATCATACCACAGCGATAATGTGCACCCATGTTTATAGCAGCACAATTTGTAGTAGGTAAATCTTGGAAACAAATATCCACCAGCTGAGGAATGGATAAAAAAGGCGTGGTATTTTTATAGAATGTAGTGCTACTCAACTATAAAGAAAGATAAACTTAAGGCTAAGGCTTTTATAGGTAAATGGATGCAACTAGAGACCATACTCACAAGTGAAATAAATCAGACTCACATGTGTTAATATCTTATTGTCTCCCTACTGTAACAAACTGAAAGAGTAAATAAGATCCAAAAGTTACAATAGATATAGTGAAAGGGAAAGAAACTACGGAAAAGGAAAAAACAACAGGGATGGGGGAAAAGAGAAAAGAAGAAGGGAAAAGAAAGATATGTATATATACACAAGATAGCTAAGATAATCGTACTGCTAATTTCCAATAGTTCATTGAAAGGAACTCTTAGTGCCCATACTGTTTGATCAGTTTTGCATGCCTGTACCTGGGAATCTGAGCAACTACTTTGAAGATTACAATATGCAATATAATAACCATTGGTAATTTCCTATCATCTTGTTTTGAAATTCTGTATCGGGTTCCGGGGAAGATGGCGACCAGGTGAGCAGCAAGGGAGCGAACCTCCTTAATAAACACCACCAGCTCGAGACAGACTTGGCGAGCGTGAATGCCGGGACCTCGGCTGGGAAGTTTAAACTGGGCGTATTTCTCTGAGATGCCGGGGGAGATGTGGTAGGGCGGACCAGGCTGCCGGGGCGAGACGTGGGAAAGCCC